>UCOM01000028.1:0-188548 GCA_900474385.1 Ormyrus pomaceus | reverse complement strand
CATTAAAAAATCTTCAATTTGGTATACGATTTTATAAAAATGCATTATTTATAATGGAATAAATACAAAATGAATGTCTTTTCCCATAAGGTTACATGTTAAAATACACGTTTTATAAACTTCGATTTCTCTAAAATTTAGTCGTTGACCTTGCATTTTCTCAACATAAATGAAAAGTCTAATGCTCAAAGAATATTTTTGTGAAGTTTCAGATATATTCAATTATTTATAAAAAGTCGCCGAAGCCACCTTAAGAGAAAAAGTTACTCTAGCTCTTATGGTTCTTTTGTTTTTAACAAAAACGTGTCTTCTTTTAAAAAAGCTTATAATTCTTAATTTAAATTATTAACTGCTCTGAAGAAATTTTTGGTAATTAAAAATGTAGAGCTATAATCTGTAAAAATTTCAAACTATTTTGTCAATTAGTTTTAGAATAAAAAGCTAAAGATTGAATAAAGTGAGTTTTCTATGTCCAACGATTACGGGAGTAAAAAGGCTTTAATTAACTAGAAATTTTGTGGAAAGGTAGATTTTTTGTATCTTTAGGGTTTTATAGTTTTTCAGCTTGTGAAACTTATTAGTTCAAAAGATATTAGTTTTATTTTTTTGTTTTTTTAATTTTTTGAATATTAGTTGTACCTTGTTGTATTTTTTCCGCCTATTAATAGATTTTCAAAATTAAAAATAATTTTTAAAATTTATGATCTATTTTTTGTTTTATAACGATTCTAAATTATGCATGGTATCGTGATTATATATGTTATGTAGAACAGTCATAGTTTTATTATTATTAATATTGTATTATGATTGGTTACATTAGTTTCAGCAATATAGTTCAAATCAAATATATATAAAAAATTATTTTTCTTTGGCTAATAATTACTAGAGAAAATTCAATTTACTTGAAATTTTTATTTAAGTTTCTTCTAAAGGAAGATAGCGTGAAAAGGTAACACTAGATTAAAATCACCTTTTTGTTCTTGTATTGAACTTGAATTATATTTTGATACGACTTGTACAAAGCTTGATTTAAGACATGCATTTTGATTTAAGCTTACGCGAAAATGGACATAGAAAAATAAAATAATAATACAAAAATAAACACTTAATTAAATATAGAATAGTTTGAGATTATTTTGTTGAAATCAATTGTTTTTAATGAATCTCATAGATAATATTGGTACGATAAATTAGTTGGGAGGAAGCGAAGTGTCAATGAATTGGCAGCGGTTTTTTTTCAGTTAAGTTGACTAAATCTTGCGCTCATTACCATTGACAAAGTTTGATTTTAATGTTAAAATACTTCTTTAATATTAGTTATTTAAAGAAGTATTCATTTTTCTTATAAATTTGGTTCAAGAGTATTGTAAGCTTTTGTGAAACGGTAATATTTCAAAATAAGTGCATAATCATCTCTGCAAAATAGACGGATGAATTTGGAAAGGTTATACACTTTTAAAAAAAAAAAACAATGAATTTTATCGACAATAAAAGAACGCCAAAAACGTACAAAAAAAAAGAAGAAGAAAAGAAAGGAAGTGGCGACTAACCGTTACTGGCATTATTATTATTTTCAACGAAATTCGAAATTCAACGATATAAAAATTCATTAGAAGCATCGTCGCAACTTCAGCTCGAATACAAGTAGAATGAGCCACGTATGGTAAGACCGACACGCCAATCAAACTTTTCTCCCGCAGACCTCCGACACTCCTCTCAATTCTCCACGCCGAAAAAACCCCTCCCTATTTTCCTAAGCACCTCCAAAAAAAAAGAAGCCTACTCAGCCTCTCAAGTTCAGCGAGGATCGCTTCCCGTAGCCCGCAGCAAAAAAAAAGGCTCGCCAAAAAAAACAAGCCCATCATTACACAGGCCGGCAGCAGCGGCAACCCCGCTAATCATCCTGTCTCTCTCTTTCTCTCGCGTATAGAGCCACGTACGGCCGAGTAGGGATGTGGCGAAAAAAGAAGCGCGCCGCCACTTGCGCATGCCTTGACTCCCGCGCCGCCCGGCGCCTATCAAAAGGGGCCAGCCGCCGGCGCAGCCCGATTAGATCCGCGCTTGTCCGCGAGCGAGCCGCACCGTGCTGAGATCGGCTCCTGGAGAGTATATATAAAGTGCCGTAAACAGCTGAACGTAGTGCACCTGTGTCGTACCTCCCCCCCCCCAAGAAGGATGAGGAAGATCGCCTGACCTATCCGGTTGCCCGCGCCCTGCGATTGGCCCTCGAGATTTATGCGACGCCGTTAAGCAGCAGGCAAGACCATCACACGATATTGTCGCTTACTTTTGGGAGGGGAGAAGGGCTCGTTTAGTGAAGTTTGTGGAACTGACGGATGATCGTTGAAGGCGGAAATTTTGGCGAATTTTACATGTTAAGCTTGCCTGTTGAGCTCTGACGACTTTACCGCTGCTCGGAAGTGTATACTTAGCGGTAAGCCGCGGTATTAGCTTTAGTTTCGATACCTGCTGAATTGTAACCAAACTAAGATATTCAAAGTAGTTTAATTTATTTTGGCAGTGAGAAAATTAATTTTATCAGTGGTAATTGTTACTTATAGATGGTGATTGTCATTTTGTTACCGAGTTCGCAACAATTACGTCGGCGATGCAATCTCTTATAAAATTAAAAAGTTTTTTCTACAAAGTTTTAGAAAGCGGGTATTGAAAAGTAAACAATTATTGCTAACTCCGGACCATTAAGAAATATCGACGAAGTTACTCCGACGTTGAAAACTTTTACCGCGAGAGTCTGACAGCCTTTATGATTGATAAATTAATTACCAATCATTGATTTTTTCCTACACTTGCTCAAAATTGATTCTGTCCCCCGATTACTTTAGTTTCCCGGCCACTTTAGTTTCTTCCGTAAAAAGTTTACGCATTTTCTTTAGTGGGGTACCGGAGACTTGCTGCTCTCAGAAGCTTTAATGCTTTATGAGATGATAAATCTTTGACGACGGCTTCTGCGTTTAATAAAAACGCTTGTGCCGATCAATGAATAAATATCATTCGAAGTTACGATGTTAATTAATCTACTCAATCAACGCAGCCGGTATTAATCTTTTTCGAACATTTCACATTTTAATTACTAATTCAATTTTTGACTAATAAATGAACAATTAGAAACGGCTGGAAATTCGAGTGTAAACTCATCGCCGCGTTATTATTAGTGCACTGTTTCGTATTTCTGAAAAGGTGGTGAATTTTTTACCTCGACGTTTCGCAATCGTAAATCTAAAATCGATCCAATCGCGATTTCTCGAATTTCGGACTATTTCGCGAGTGTTAAAAACCCAGCGATCTCCCCATCTTCTTCTTCCTTTCTCTCCATCTTTCTCTTTTCGAGCGGAATTTAAACATCCCACTGATGACGCTGCGCCCCGCTATATATATTGCCTCTGACCAACAAGTTATAATGGAAGCTCGTGCGCCAAGATGTTTGAGTTTTTTTGCTTACGACGGCTTTTTCTTCGCGTGAAAAAGCTTAATATCCCGAGTATTTCAGCGCCTAGAATTCTCCCTGTCACTCGGGAAGCGGATAAAAATGAAAGCTTACAGCAAAAAAGCCTGCTTATTTATCTCGATAACTTATACTAAAATCAATTTCTCATTCAAATTTTAAATAATTCAATACCGCCTTGACTAAAAGCGGTCGATCTACGTTGCAACGTTTTCCTGCATAAAACGCTTGCAATATCAAGATACGCGCACGGCCCGTCCAGAGTGCGTAAAATATGAGTCTACAGAAGGAGACGTGAAGGGTTTTCCCACGCGGCTTTATGCTCAACGTTTTATTGGATCTTTCATAACTCGTACTTAAAATGTTCAATCGATAATGCGCACTTTTCCGAGAAGTACTTCTCTTTTTTTTCTGAAACTGGCGTGTGCTTTCTTTTACGAAAATCTCGCGGGATTCGAGGAGTTAATTGATCTCGAGGGTTAATTGCAGTAAAAATTCTTTCTTTTTTTATTTTCATGATTTATTACTCCCACAAAATAACATTGTTTGAGCGTAAAATGTCTTAATAACTTTCGAAAAATTCAGTAAAAGTAAAGTAAATGCCTCTGACGACGTTATATCCGGAAATGGCGAAGAAAATCATTAGGTCCAATAGTTGTGACGTCACACTTTTGCGAGATTTACGCTTGTGACATCATCGCGAGCCTCGATTCTTTTAGGGTTGTATTGAAATTCCACGAAAGTGTTATTGGATTCTGGAAACATTTACCAAATTCTTGATAAAATAAGCTTCGTCCGTCTTTCAGATGTTTTCATAATTGCACATCATATTCATAATTATAATTTTTCTGAAACTAATAAACTTTAATTGATTAAAACATATTACTTCTCGTCTTTAATTTAAAAAGATGGTAATTAAGAAAATAAAATAATTCTCAGAATTATAAACCCCTACATCAAACGTCCCTCGATATCTACTGGGATAGTGAATCTCATTTATTGTTTGATGGCGCAAAAGTGCTTCGTCTTCCCTATGCATTTTGTGATTAAAAATTCTGTCGATAATGAGTGAAAAAGAATTGATGCAAAACTTCTTTTCATTTCTGAAATTATTCCTAGGTGAATGCAGAAGAACTCTTTATTAAGAAAAACAAAGAAATTTTAATACCGCGCATTTTAATTTTTCCAATACCGAATCGTCGATTTCACTCTCTGAGAAGGTTCAGTAAAGCGAGTAAGAGCCTTTTGGTATTTTTATTCTCGCGCTTCCTTTCAGCAAAGGATTTAAGGAATACTAATTGCATTTCAATCGCGGCGCAAGCAAAAAAGAGTGCATTTTTACTCTGCGTGAAAAGTTATTAATAATAATTATGCAACTTTTAATAACTGAAAGTGGGATTTTATTTAGATCTTTATACATTCACTCTGTTACTAATTTACAAATATATTATTAATAAAAATACAAGGTTTTATAAAATTTTGAAACAAAAAATTGCTTTTAATGTTTTCACGGTTTATCGTCTCTAAAGTATTAAATAAATTTTCATCAGCCATATAAAAATCTGACTAAACACAATGCATTAACACGTCCCTAATAAGTAACAATCACCGTCGCCGTCAGACATTTTTTTCAATTTTCCTCAATATCCGCTGACAGACTTCCCAAAGCTGCGGCGTCTTTCCACACCAATTCCTCGGCATTACATAAACCAGACGTACAGCACAGGCCGATTTCATCCTTCAATTTTCCGTCCCACTTCGGCCTCGACTCTGTCGAGAAATCGAGGCAAAAAAGCTCCCGGCAGTAATTGCCGCCGAAACCGAGAAAGAAAAAACTCGGCACGTGCAGGAAAATGAGTTACGCTTACAATAAATGGCTCGCAAATTCGAACGGAACGAGCTGCGCCCGCTGCTTTTTCACTGCCAAGGCCGTCGCGGAAAAGTCATCAGCCTTGCTAGAAGCCTGAACAAACATTTGGATTATTTCCCCCTCCGTGAAAAATCGCGGGATTCCGAAGAGCGATGGATGATTTTTCGGTGTTTATGCGCCGATGGCTGATGGATTTTGATGGTGGGGAGGAGTTGGGTTTGTTTGCGGTGACGGAAATAATTTGTTATGATTCAAAGCGAAATTCGTTATTATCTGCGTGTTATTATTGCCATTTCCATGTCTTGAGTCATCGATCTATTCTGTTCGCCGGAAATCTTCTACTATTGTCAATTAATTTCGAGCGATCACGTGAAATTCAGCCAAGTTTTTTCCTCGAATCAGGAAACGCTTTAAGCTTCTACCTTAACAGTTAAAAATAGAAAATTTGTTAAAAAAGTGTGTTGTTTTTCTCTAATGAGTTCATAACTTATTATAAAAAATACTCGCGGGAATTCGCATTTTCTTTGGTGAAGAGCCAAAGTTTTGATTCATTCTTATAGCTACAGAAAGTATTTTATTTTATACTATGCCTAAAAGAGTTGAGTTTAATTACCTGAAATAAATGACTTAGTTATAAATTTAAAGAGACGTTTATATGGAACTAAAGTTATAGGCAATTTGTATCCAGTTTCATTAGGCAATTATTTGTCACATAGCAAACACTATCTTTAAATTAAAAGATTTTATATCGTCACTTAACACTACATAAATTGCTGTTAGTGTAACGTTTACTAATTCGACTACTTTTTACAAAAACATTTTCTTACTGTACTTCCTGGACTACTTAGACGTTTTAATGTTTCTTCTCCACAATTTAAACTTTACAAAAAAATTTTTTAAAAAATTCTCTCAGATCCAACGAAAACCCGATCATTCTGAAAAAAAAACAAAATCACTTCCTCAGCCGATCAGTATAAGAATTGCGCTTCGCTTCGATTCCACTTCGCTGATAAACGTCGAAGCGCATCAATCAAAGCTTTCCCGAAATAGCTGATTTTAAGTGCATGAAAGTCGCGCGCTTCATCAATTCCGATTTATTAATAATCCGCGGTGCTTTTGCCCGAGAAAGAACGAAAGCACGCCGGGCAATTTATTTGCGCGGCTCTTGCATATCGCGCTGACCGGAAGAACTGAGTCAATATACCGCGGCGAGATGGAGCCGAATTAAACGTTTTCGAATCTCTTTCGCTTTACTACAGATACGCTTTTATCTGCATAGGTGCAAGAAATGCAGCTCGGATATATCTGCAGTTTTCCTCGGATATTATACTTATCGATTGATAAAATTAAAGAGCTTTGCACTTTTCAGAGAATCTAATCGAATTCCTTTCTGGTTTCTTTATTAGCTTAGTGGATCATAACAAACATTGCTGATAGTTGTAGGAAAAGTGGGAAGTGAGATATTTTTTAAACCTTGACAAGGTGTTGGCAATAACGCGTCTCGGTCTCTGTTATTCCAGAAAAAGCATCAGAGATAAGACAGTGTTATCAAATCTACCGTCTAATTAGTGCATAAATACAAACTTCCAGCCTGGAACTATCATAACTGTATAATTTTAGGGGTTGTAAGGGGAGCTTAATTTCGTTCAACCGCAACAGCAGGAAAATTTAATTACGCACAAACCACCGTTACGCTGCTTCGTTGTTACATATTAGACGGGACATATATAAGACAGTGCTTAGGTAAGTAGCGTTCAATAAAATAAGTCTAAAAAGAATTTTCTTAGAAAAAACAATGTCATTGATAAAAGTTACCTAAAAAAATTCGCGGCAAAAAGAACTTCTTTTAGTAAAGAACAAAATAGCCTTCTTTCCCAAAACAAAAACATTTCGTCCAACGTTAATAAACATTCCATTCCATTACCGGCGACGTAACAAAACAATCGAACGAAGGCATATCGGAGCCTTCCCTCCAAAAAGGAAGAATCGATACAATCCATTCACATAGTCTCGCGGACAAAAGCGGCAACTTGTATTATCCTTCGGCGACAGAGCAGCTCGTGAAAAAGAAGGCCTCCGTCAGCGATCGACGGAAAATCTGGAGAAAAAAAGAACACGCAGATAATGATCGCGCTCGATAAGCTCTATCGCTCATTTAACTGGATAAAACGCGCGGATTCCAGCTTTTACCGGATACAACCGAACCGAGCCGTCTTATGCCAATAATCGACGATCCCCCCTCTCCCATACCGAGCGGTACTCCTCCTTTGTCGTCTTATCTGCGCGTCGTGATAACATCTGGTTGACGAGAGGTGTACAGAAAATTGGAAGTGGAGTGGGCGAGGCAGACTGCGCGGCGAAGCTGCTCTCGAGGGCCCGTTCATTTCGAACGTCGTTGGAGCGGAGTTTCTATGGAATTTCGTGCTTAATTATTACGATCCATTGATTGGCGTTCGCCGTGTAATTGAATTTTAATAATCGCCGGTGTTCTCGTTCAGCGGACAGTCGTTTTCCATTATTTTAATCATCTGTGCGTTAATATTGCGTAATAGTGATTAGCAATGTGCAACTGTGAACGCTTTGAATTTATGCACGAGGCGAGTCATCGATTTCAATCCTGAAAAATTTCTCGGTATTAGGAAAAATGATTCGTTGCGAGGGTGTACACAGCGGCACTGATACGATGATCAAAACGAATACGCCAATCATTCATTTCCGCGTACGTGAACGAATTCGCAAATAGCCCCATACACGAGCAAATAAATACCATTTAGCGAAGAAGCCGAGTTTATCTTTTACAAATGTTTGTTTAGGCCCGAGTAATAATACGAAATGCGAAGAGGCGAACGCACTCTGACTGGCAAGATGTCAAACTCGAATTTTTCGGCCGCTGCCGTCGAGATTGAAAGATACGCACTTATTTGTCGGTTATTTATGGGCATTGTTTAGAGTAGCTGAATTACTGGGAGATATTTCGATCGCGGTTTTCGGACAGGTTCCAATTCTTATGCATCGGCTGGCGAGCGCATATAATTTATCGGTGCAGATTTTCGCCTTTTCTGGACGTAATGCGTAATTGGATCATAATGAAATGCACGGATGAAAAAACTAATTGAAATTGAAATGCTTTGGACTTATGTGTCATTGTTTACAAACGCTTCTGTACCGATTCCTAGAATGAAAAATTATTTAAAAGCATTTAAACATTATGCTAATAAAAGTAGTAAATAATGTTATAATGTATTTTAATAATAATAATATACTAGGAATATTTTTATGCTATTTAGTAAGCAACCAGAAATTCTGCGAGAAAAGCTTCAAATACCAATTCCAAGTGTCATGATTTACTTTCGAAAGAACATTCATTTTCGCGTAGTTTAATTGCAGCTCAACCTCGATCGCACAAATGCGTGGCACAGGCGTACTCCAACCTTGGCGATTTTTCCCTACATATTAAAAATATCGAATCGCTCAGTCTGGGGAATCCCAAAAAGAGCTCGATCCGACCTCGCGGTCAATTTTTAACGCCTCTTCCCGAGAAATTCGCGAGCGAAAGAATCTCAAAGGCAAACGCACTAATTGGCAGCTAGTCAAATTTTCTCGGTCTTAATCATCGCATGTGGGTATATGTACCGGAAATGCCACCTGTCACCGATCGGCTTGTTTACTTGGGTATATATATATATATAGGAGTTGGCAGTTCGCGGCCGAGCTGAAATTCTCTGAAAGATCGGAATTTCATTCAGCTTCTTTTTCCCGCTGATGAGGTGCGACTGGGTTTCTTTTGCGCTTATTCTTAGATTTGTAAACACAAGGCAAAACAAACGAAGAGTTGCGTTATTTATTGCGGGATGCTCATTCCGCGCGTACTTTTTTGGGCATTGAAGCTTTATATTTAAGTTTTGCTCTACGGTTCATGTCACTGGATTTTCCGCAGACACAGTAGCTAATTAAAAATTTTACCATGAAACTTTTAATTAATGCTAATCTTAAAATATTTGCAATTCCACTAGAATCTCATCTGCACAAGTTTAAGATGAATTTCTTTCAATACAATGACCGAATCCAATTTACTGCACACCTCTTTCCAAGCAAACGAAACGTCTTTTAAAAAGTAAATTAATCAGTCAAGTAAGGCAGCTTAATTTTTTTCGCCAACAGCTTGAACAATGCGTCTTCTGGTGCAAAGTGCCTTCGATCCAGCATTCGCAAAAAGTGAGAGCGTCGACGCGGAGAAGCTCCTCCATCATCGGCCGGTCAAACGAATCACCGCGCCTATAAATAATGTTCTCGCTCCTCTGAACGCGATTTCCCGTTCGCCCACTATACGATGGAAGTCGCGCGATGGAAGAGGGGAAGAAGGTGTACGTACGCCTGCACTCGAACAAGTTGTTCGCGGCGCGGGCCTAGTAGGAAGTTTGGAATTCCGTTCATTTCGCGCTGAAACTTGCTGAAATTTTGAATGATAAATATAATATTATCTTACCTTTTGAGGATTAGAAATTGGAATTTGTAAGTCGCTATTGCAACTTTTTGCCTAAAATTCTTGAATGTGCGTATATATTGATTAGGTTTCAATCGTCTAGAAATTTGAATTCTGTACATTTTGGGTTAAATATCCGGTAAGTGCTCTAGGGGATTTAATAAATGTCTCAGAATGTTTTAGGAATAAGACATAAATGGACGTTTTTATATAGGTTCCGAGACGATAAAAAATGACGTTAGCTACTTATTTTTTCGCAACTCGTATTTTCAATTCTATTTCATAAAAAAAATTGGAAATAATATCTATTTAAGCAGTGTTTACCTTAAATTACGGGTGGCCCAAGTAAGAATGAATACTTTCAAGAAAGACGCTAAACGAATATGGCGATCTAAATCATTTTCCCCTAACCCGGAAAAAGAGCATATGATAAATTGAAAAAGGGGGAAAAGGAACATTTATGGCCTGAATAGCTTTCAAATGTACCATGTTTTAATCAAAGTAAACGGAGTATTTGACCAAATTTTCACATTCCGTATACAAAGTATACAGTTATTATCGGAATATCAGAATATATATCGTTTTCGAATATTCCAAGTAATTATTGCTTACTTAAAATGCATAGATTTTACGTGAGAAAAACGTATATAGAGCTGATTACCCTATTTTTATTTATAACGGACCTGGAGATAAAACGCGTTATTTTTATAATTTAAAATCAAATCGCGCAGAAAAGGAAGAGAATTAAGTCACCGCCGATGAGCCTAGACAACTTGTCTACCCTAAATTCTGAGAGATATAAAAAGAATTTTGATAGACACACCTGATATTAGGATGGATTTATCGTACGGTCACTGGCTTTTGATAAAACCTGAATGTACGACATTCAGAAGTTTAAAATCTAGACATTTTAATCGAAAAACTTGAAAAACGTCATGAAACTCGAGACACTTTTCACGTTAATACAAAATTTATCCTTAAACTAACTTACTTTTAAATAAGCTACAAATTCAAATGGCACCTTTGCATAAGACCTCCTCCAAAAAGTCTTAAAAACCGAGCCTTCGCCCTGCGAATGTGCCGCAATTCCTGGCGATAAGCAAGATCGAGAAAAAAAAAACTTTTCAGCCGCTCGTCTGACCTAAATCATATCTCCTCGGCGTAAAAAACAGAAAAGAGGGGACGAAAATCCAGCGAACAAGTTTTGATACTCCTAACCCCACGTGTTAGCGAATGTTTACCCTCGGGATACTCGTTTCTCTCCCCCTCCTGCGCGGCTTTTCCTCCTCAAGGTTGAGTAGGTGAAATACGGTGCGTAATCTACGCGCGCCATGACTGCAATTTACATTGAGATTTATTTACAAGCGTCGGTTAAGCTGTCGCTGTTCTGCACTTCGTGTGGCGTGAGAAATTTCAAGCGAAAAATTAGGATTCTCCGGGGAAAGAGAATTGTGGCTTCTTTTTTAGTGGGTGGTAAATTGGACTAGTTTTTTTTTATGAGAAATAATAGGATAATTGTGAGGTGGATTTTCGATTTTTTTTTAAGATTTCGTGTGATTGAAAAAGTTTTTATACTGCAAAGGAGATGAAGTATCGATTACTTGGTCGGAGAAAATGTTTCTTGGCTTTGAGGACAATAACGCTGAAATACATAGTGACAAGAGTTTCAGTAAAAATATTTTTGGTATAATTATTGTACTGCGTTGTAAAAAATTAAAAGTATTAAACCAAATTCAATTAAAAGTAAATCTGCAGATGTAATTTTACTATAAGGAAAAGTAATACAACTTTGCGATTCTTGATATTTTTAGAAAAGTTTCCCATAATTGTATTTTTTTTTTAATTATACAAAAGAAAGAGCATAAAAATAATGATATGCAGTAATGTTCATAAAAATGAAACGGAATAAGTTACTTTTACACATTTTTATTAATTTAATCATAATTATAATTTCTCTACTTTTTAAAAGACAATTAACCCGTTAAGCACAATAAATTTTATTAAATCATTTCTCCGAAAAAGTACTGCCCAAATAATATCCCTCTCGAATGATAACTCAGAAACCACTAAAAATCATTTCCCTTGAAAAGACACTCACATTCAGGTACCTAATAAATCATCGTAACCCCGCAACAGTTCGCGTAATTTATTAATTCATCTAAAACCTTTTAAAAGCTCGCCGGCGCAAAAAAAAACAGCGAAAACAAACGTGCGTAACCTTAGAGAGCATCGATCATCGGCGCTGCATTAAACCCGCGAAATCAAAACCTGCTCCGTCTCTGCCCGTATCGGCGCAAGCGCTGCTACGAAAAATCTATAATAAGATCTCGGCAGCGCGAGGAAATTCGCTCTCGGCGCCGCTTTCACGAAAATCCGCGCCGCTCCAGACCGACTTGTATAGGAGGGGGCCGAAAACGTTGTTGCTGGAGCGATGCTTTGAACGTTCGAAGAAACTTTTTTTTTATACTGCTGGGATTCATCGGGAGGTTAAACATTTTCTTTTTGTTTTTTGAAAATGAGCAGTGGAAGCTTGTTATAACTTTGTAGTAAAAAATTGATGTAGTTTTTATTGGAGGGGTTCGAAAAGTATTTTAGTACAACATTTACGACGCTTTTCTTAAACATTTTTTATGCACCGTACGTTCACTGTCAGACTATGTAAGGGTCGAACGAAACGTACTTTATCGCTGAAACCCTTCAGCATCCAATATAAAGCTCTTTTTTACAAAAAAAGATATTCATATTTTCATTAAAAAAATGCTACAGGCTCGCCCTCTTTCAGAGTAAATCTCACTCAATCCTCTTAATTCGAGGCCGCTTTTCAAACAATCCGTTTTAAGGCAACCCGAGCCGAGGCCGCAAACAATTTCCCCGCGAGTGAACTACTTTTGAACGGCGGTTGTACGTGTTTATGTACTCCGCTACGTCACGTTTCCGATATTGCGTGCGCGATTTAAGCTTCAGTCGCTCCGACGCGGACTATTTGGACGAAGATTCGCGGTTTGTGGACTTGGAGGGACTGAAATAGCGGATAATTTAGACGCTTTTGGAAGTTTAGTCCTGCATGGTTTGGTTACTGCTGTTAATTATTTAAAAGTTATATTGTATCGGAATTTTGTCTGGTTTAAAGCGCTTTTTAAGTTTTTTTACTAGAGGGAATATTTCGCTTCTTTAATGGAACATTTCAGAATAAATTCTACTAGGATGCGCCAAATATGAATTTCTATCGCTAAATGTCAAGCGAAGCAAATTCGATGTGTTGTGATGGCACAATGGAAGGAATTTTTCGATCAATTTAGCCATTAATATTTATGGACATCGAATATAAAAGTTCAGTCAACTTTTGGGTGTAAGAAATAAAGAAATATATTTCATATTTCTTTCCCACATTTATCATATATATTAAACAAAGATAAATATAAGTAACATTAAGTTGCATATAATTTCATTGCATAAGAATAATTACTTAATTTCAAGATGATAAAAAAACCTACAGTCTTTACCTAGTTTCTATTATCAAATCCTCATTCTTTCGTGCTTACAAGCTTATGATAAGATTAATCAAACTTACGTGGAAGAGATCGATACTTTCGAGTTACGTTAAGAAAATGAGTAGTAAGATGAGTCGAAGTTTCCGAACTAAAAACAACCTTTTTAAATTCAATTTGAAACTTCTCTCTTATTCTTATAATATCATTCTCATTCATTAAGTTTTCAGATATATGCTAATAAAAGTGTAATTTTGATAAACTTTAATTAAAATAGTAGTAGAACATTACTTTAATGTTTAAATTTGTTTTACAGTAATTAGCAGTGATTTTACTTAAAAATTGTAATATTCATGATTTTAGATAAAAAATAACATACAGTTTACAATGGGAAATTATTTCATTACGTAAAAATAAGCATTGTCTATTTTGTGTAATTTAAAAAAACTTATGACACTGGCGATTTTCTGATAGCAAGTTTTTTGCCCAATTAAAGTTCTAAGAAATAAACTGGGAATGACTATAAGTTTCAAAAGATTGGAAAACTTTGGCAAGTGTAAATCATAAAAGCTACAAAATGCATATAAAGTTATACTGCCAGTGGGGAAAACTACTTTAAAAAGTTTTTATTTTTTAAATTATTACAAATTTTATGAAAAGTAAGTCGAAATAAACAATATGATTCAATTTACCTAAATAATAAATAATTATAAATTAATAAACTGCAAAATTAGTCGTGTTAACTTATTGTGACGTTTCTTTTTTCCCTCCGGATAGACTTCAGTGTATACGCCAGGGTAAGTTTAGGGATTAGGAAGCGGAGGTCGGAATCGTGAGAATCATGTTTCCAACACAATACATGTAAATTCAAGTTTAATTTTAGTGCTTATTCCAGCCTTAGTTGGCCGGCCCAAAATGTAAAGTAAAGTGAATATTTACAATAATAATAATAATAGTGTGGAGAAGGCCACGTAAGCTGTGCAGACTTTCGTTGGTTCTCCTAAAAAAAAAAAATAATAATAATAATAAAAAAATGAAATTACCAGACCGCTACATATTTCTGAAGCGTAATTATTCGCACAAGTATCGCTTATAATATAGTAACTTTAAGCTAGTGCTGTTTTTTACGAAACAAAATAATGTTAAATGCTTAAATACTACAGTCTTTGTGCGGTTTTACTCGTTAAACACTTAAATTCACGGTCTTACTAACTACGCGCTCAAGTACTAACGCTCCAGGAGCGTAGGTGTCAACGCTCGATCGTATCCTCAGTCGTCAGCCTGACGCAATACGATAGGAGATCGGATAGTACAGCCCAGTCGTGAGCTTGACACCTGTACTACCACTCGGTGAAGAAGCGGGATTATTATGGTTAGCTCCTATTATTATACCCTCGTCTGACACAATATGATAATGAAGCCAGTGGTGTAGGTACCTGACGCCTGCACTGCTGGAGGATTATTCAATAACAATATCGCCCGCAAAATTCTACTTAGCTTATGGTATACTAAACGATCGTTCACGACATTTTTAACGTTGCCGATCGTTACAAGGAGTATCTCTCTATGTAATTGTGTATAATATGTACATAGGTCTCAGCGGAGTGACACTCCAGGTATACCTACATTTTGACGCTGTTTTGATTAGGAGCGCGATGAGCGCTTTTGAGTTTTAGATGATGTCTCTCTTCATCTTTCTTGCTCTTTCGCGACATCCGATTTTGTTGGAAAGTTGATAAATTTATTCTTGTGCGGTCAATTTTTACGAGGGATACTTTTTTAGAGAACCTGAATATATTTCGATAATTATAATTAAGAATGTACTTAAATATAAATAATTAAAATATAAAGAAAAGTATTGTACAAATATTATTTAAATATTAAAAAAATATAAACAAAATTAATCTTATATTTAAGTTTATTAGATTAATTTATTTATTACATATTATTCCTTTATTGATTGCAAAGACATGAAGTGGATGAATGGAGTGAATTTAAATAAACGAAATAAAATAATTACGTACACGTATATACAGACCTCTACATGTGTTAGTGTAAAACCGCTGTCTTGTCTTCCTACGTCTCGCCTTTCTTTAAAAGTTGAAGACACTTTTGAACTCATCTTTATAATTTCACACTAAATCATCATTATCGCTGCCAGTTTATTCGTTTCTTTACTGATATGATTTCAAACTAAAGAACAAGATTTTAACCAAGTTTTAATCGTAGCTTATTTTCTTTTCCTGATGACTATGCTTTTTGAATTAAAGGACAATAAATTATACTGCGAAAGTGCTGTATCACAAACTGCGAATTTTTATTAATACCCATTTGTAATAATAATTATAATGTCCACGTAATAAACTATGTTTTAGGATAAGAATAGTAAATATAATTTTATAAATTATATCTGTAGTAATAATCAATTAATTAATAATTCCTTATATATATTTCTTTTTTGCTTCCTCCTAAAGGAAGCTTTGTAATAGTAATTTTTGGAATTGTTCGAAAAACCTGTTATAATTGTATTTTAAGGTGTTAGGAACAAGTGTGTGTATGTGTATCTATACGCCTGGATCTCAACTTCTACTGAACAGATTTGCATCTTTTAAGGCTTCTTTTTTTTGCTTTTTTGTGACGGCGGCAAAAAAAATCTTTTTTTGTTTAGTTTATTTGTTTTCGTTTTATCGCAGATTTTCGATTTTCGAAAGATTTAACTTTTCTATTTTTTTTAATGATAGACCATTTTAAAGAGCATAAAAATACCTATAATTTCAGAAAAAAAAATAGATACTCTGTTCTTATGGTTCTTGTGTTTTTAACAAAAACGTGTTTTTTTTTAAAAAAGCTTATAGTTCTTCATTTAAATTATCAACTGCTCTGAAAAAAATCTTGGTAATTAATACATAGAGCCATAATCTGTAAAAATTTCAAGGCATTTTGTGAATTAGTTTTTGAATAAAAAGCTGAAAATCGAAAAAAATAAATTTTCTATGTCCAAAGATTACCGGAGTAAAAAGGCTTTAATTGGCTAGAAATTTTGGGAAAGGGTAGACCTTTGTATGTTCGAAGCTGTGTAGTTTTTCAGCTTATGAAACTTATTCGTTCAAAATATATTAAGGTTTTATTTTATTTAAAAAAATTTTTTGAATAGCTGTATCTTAGTGAATAATCGGTATTTTTCAATGATCAACCAGTTATTTTTTTTCGTCTTTAACTAAACTTTCAAAATTAAATCAATTTTGGAAATTCATCTACTAGTTTTTGTTTTATAACGATTTTAAATTATAGATGGTATCGCGATTATATTAGTTTCACCAATGTATGTTCAAATCAAATATAAAAGATTACTTTTTTTGCTTAGCCGGCCGAAAGTACTACTTTCCCTCTCGGCGCCGAATCGGGAACGTTGTATTTTCGTCCTCGCTAGGCAAAAAAATAGTTACTATTTTTTGGCTAATAATTACTAGAGAAAATTCAATTTACTTGAAATTTTTATTTCAATATATATATATTCTAAAGTCATCCCCGCTGAGAGCAGTGAGGATCTGTCGGGGACTCGAATCTGCCTTCGAAAAGACATTCGAAGAAATACTCTCGGAAACGGAAATTACGATTTCTTATATTTAATTAATTAAAGAGCGTGCCGGGAGAACGAACAACAACCTCCACATTTAACGGAAAATAGCTCGCCATCTCTTATTCCTGGAAGGCGCAACCATAAAAGGATTACGTTAGCTTGACGCGGCATGATCTTCTTCTTCTTCTCTTTTTGGCTATTGGATTAGACTATTCCTTGTGAAGCCATCACCCGGTGAATAACACGGCATGATCGAATTCCCCAATGGTGCAGCTCAGTCGTAAGTCCGCACTAGTGGCGAGAATTTTTCGGTAAACGGGTCGGGTCGGATCGGAAAATAACAAATAAGTGAGAGTCGACTGGAGTACTTTTTGGTTTTCGTCTAGTGCGAATTTGAGATCTCTCGGCAAGGCACGCCGTATAAGTGCCTTTTTCGAGCTAGTTCACTAGTGGGTGGCCAGACGTCGTCTAGCGTTGAGGCGGCTTACTAAAGGCTCTAGGCCCTAGCTTGCTTGCGGGTTTGAGTAGCCGCCTTGCGGTAGTGGTCGATACTACTTTTATGTTGCGGGAACGCTTCTCCCTTTACAAACTTCATAATCTATAAAAATAAAGCTACTGATAAAATTTGAAGTAACAAAAAATAAATCGTAATCGCAATGATAATAAGAAACTAAAGTAAATAAACAGTGCTGTTATTACCACGAATCCTTGAACGCTACAGCTCAACATCACCCAAAAGTACCATCAAAGCAGCGGAAAAATATCAATGTTTTTTCTAGGATTAATAACAGTTAATGCAAAGACAGTAAAGTCCTCTCCTGGCATTGTAAAAGTTCGCCAGTGCAAATTTAAATGATTAAGCTTTGATTTACGGAGACACCGAAGTCCATTCAACACTCGAACACTTGTTCAAAATGTAAAAGTTATTGTAAAAAGTAATATTCTACTGGAAAGATGACGTATATTTATAACAGTGACGTTGTTCCGCGCTAATTTTAAGAGCGTTTTACGTTGCGGTCTTGAACTGCCAGTGAAACAGACATCTGCATCTAAGAGATTATTACAGATAAATTTAAAACTTGTTTACAAACGTATTATCACGAAGATTCGATTTTGTTTTACAGAAAAGGGTGTTTTTATTGAATATTCTTTATCGAACGTCTTAATAAAGTTGGAAATTTTCCGTTCAAACTTTTTCCAATCATCAAGTTTTGTAATTAAATTAAAATGAAAGAATATTAGATATATAAGTTCGGAAGAGGCAAACTTCTTTCGACTTATAAAGAAAGATAGGAATTTTTTTAATAAAGATAATCTTACTTTTCAGCTTTCTCGATCAGATTATTAAACACTTCTCAATCTAAAATACGTAATCACTATTTATCTCATATTTAATGACTATATTGAATTTTTCTCAAAACATAAATAAGCGCTATTCCAGAAACGCTTTTAATCTAAAAAAAATAAAAATCATCCAGAAATTACTCATCCTGCCTTTACACAATTAAAAGAACAAGCAATTTTTCCAAAAAAAATTCAACATTACCCGCCACGTGTGAATTTCGGCGAAAGATCGCAGCCCTTCATTAATCTCTTACCCAATGGAAAAAAAAGCAATCGCACTAATAAGACTCACCGATACTCATCTATTATCCTCGAGGAAATCGCATTTCCCCTGGAAAAAAAAGCTAAAGCTCGGAAATACGCTCTTTGTTGCAGAATTGGAATGGAGGGTCGGTTCCAGGCCAAAGGCGGCGAGGCGGACAGCAACGAGCAGATCACAATGAATAGCAAAAGGACGACGATGACGCTGAACGTCAACGGCCTCTGGGACGTTGTCCCCCGTCTGGATCACTACAGGTATATAGACGCACTGCTCTCCTATACGGTTATTATCATCCGCTGCTGGACTTCCTCTTTTTTTTTCGGCATCTTCGAAGGGGCATTTAACGATATTAACGCTCAAATATTGGAAGAAATTTCGCTGCTCGATGCGCTCAATTTTGATAAGTGGTTCGCTAAACTTTACGCTGTTGGCTCGGTTATTAGCTGATGTCGAGTGATTCTGCGAGTTTTACAGTAATAGTAGAAAAATATAAAATCTTGCTAAGAATTCTAATTTTTTACCAAATTTCATTTGGAATGAAGTTTTATAAACGTTTTTTAAGTACGTTTTTCAAAACGTTTTCACGCGGAAAAGTTAAAAATTTACCTTGAAAATAACTTCTTGTGGTCAGTTTAACGATTTTGAACTTGAAAGCTAATTTTCTGGCAATATCAAGCTTAAAAAGGATAAAAGTATTCCTGAACCTTTAAATATCTATTTTTCACTTCTTTTATTAATGTTTTGACCTTATAGACTAGTCTCTGCTAAACGCATTTATTAAACTTTCAAGGTAAATTTAGTTTCGAAAGAAAATTTCGTGCATTGTTTGTACCAAATAATGCTTTAATTAAATGAAATAACCATTAAATCCATTACATTAATTAAAACGCTTTTTATGTCTTCTAAATACAGATAGTCTTTGTTACTTCGTGCTTTGAAACCTATAGGCTAAAATTTCCTTGAACCCCCTTAAAATGTCGAAAGAACCCAGTAAGCTTTGTTTAAAAAAACTACTATAGTTCATAAAAAATATTTCACGCGACTCTCCCTAAAAACGTCTCGAGTCTCTCCTTCAATTGCGGGTTAACTCGCGGAGCAAACATCCAGTCTATAGAAGATAGAAAAGAGCATCGTCTCCGTATAAAACGTGCAATTTCTCTTGTTCCAGACTGAGCAGACGAGCGAAGCGTCCATCCCTCGCCGAGCTCCACGAGGGAAACCCCGCCAAGGTAAGCGGAAGTTGTTGTATATATAAAATTCTTTTTTCTCCTCCGGTTCCATCCTTACGTACACCCCGTTCTTGTGCGTACATACGAGGCGGTGGAGCTTGCAAGGATAAAGCTACCGATCGATAATCCATCCGAGCTGTCCCTCTCTCCCTGTGTGTGTGTCTCTTTCTCTCTCTTTGTGTGGGTTAGTGACGCGACCGGACGGCGACGCTGCCCGTCTCTTTTCGCCGCTTGAGTCTGGCGTGCCGCTGCCGTTAAGCTTCAATTTATTGTTTATTTCACTTACCGGCCCAAGAAATAGAGATGGAGTTGTTTGCCACGGCTGATAACGGCCGGCTTTATTGGCCGCTGAAAAAATGCCCCCAGCAGACCTCGCCGCTCGATTTTCAATTGACTTTGGATTCGATTTTTTTATTTATTCATTTCGTTACGGCTGGCTTCGACGGGCGGATTTTCTTTGCTTTTTTCGCGGGTCCTTTTGTTTGCAGATTTTAAATGAGAATCGGGCCTTGATACGCGTCTTTAAGAATGCGATAATAATTGCAAAATAATGGGTTGGATTTAAAGTGTAAGACTTAAGATAGAAGTGAATTTTCGCACAAGTTAAATTGTTTTATCCTTGGTACCAAGTATACCGTGATAGGATGTTAATTATAGAAAATAACTACCGTTATTTTATATATATGCAATTAATTTCAATAAAATACTTAAGTGTAATAGTAATGTAAAACGTTGAAAAAACACTATTTATTTTTACTTAAATTCTTTTACGCAAACTCTTCCGAAACCTCTTACGATAGAAGCTTAGAAGCTCCCCGAGACTAATTCGCGCAACCTTCCATAAAACGTCGCGTTTTTTTCCCGAAAAATCAACAAGCGGTTGAGTAACGCATCGTCTGCAAACACTGACGTAAAACAATTAGCGCACGAAAAACCGCGCGCTCGAGAAATTAGATTAGCCCGAGCTTGACTTCCTCGCCTACGTATTACATGAAAAAAGAAAAAAGAAGCAGAAACGGAGCGGCCTTTGCGCCTCAAAGTCGTCGCTAATTGGCCGCTCAAGGCGATCGCGGGAAAAAGCGCGAGACGCACGCAGATCCGCTTTGTTTTCGACGCTTTTTTTTTAACGACCCTACTGGAAGCAATTACCGCGCGGTAATGTATCGTCTGCTTATCGAGAGGGACCAGTTTTTAATGCCGGAGACGCCTTGGACGAAAGGTCAATTTAGTTTGGCGCGTGAGATGCGTTTTTCTTTTTATTGTGTATATAGATTTTAGGGACGATTAGAGGATGATTATTACGGAAGATTGTATTGTTGGGAAGATATTTTGGAGATAGTTGCGGATTGTTTGGTTAATAGGAGATGGAAGTAAATTCGCGTAGAGTTGTAGTTTTAGATTATGTGTAAAAGAACTTTAATTGATATCGGACCGAAAAAGTGCGCGTCAGTAGTAACAGATGGAATTGGACATACGCGTAATATTAAGTAATTGCTTCAAATTTTGTTCGCTTTTATATCAGTTTTGCGTTACGATTTATTAATAATATGACGTCATTTCAAAATAAAAAAAAAAATAGGATCCTAACGAAATGATTATCTTTTCACCTTCGTAAGAAAATTAGTTTATTAAATGTCCACGTGGCAAGGATTTGCAGCACTGCAAAAGTTAAACTTAAATGAGTTTTGAACTTTTGAGATTAGTATGACACAAAAAGACACTAATCTAAGAAAAAATAAAGTTTCAGTGACGCTTTTTCCGTATTAAACAATTTTTGCTCGCGCTTTAAATTTTCTTTTCAAAAGCCAATATGTCGATCTCGATTATGTGACAAAAAGTTAACTTCTGCTTTAAAAGTTACGATAAAGTTCGTAATTTTTTAATGGGCTGAAAAGTCAAATAGGATTAAATGGTTTTCTACTGAAATCTTTTTTTTTATAAAAAAAAAATAGTAAAAAAAATAAATTTAATAAGACCATGACTTTCTTTTTATTAGAGTTTGTATAAAGTAGATTTATTTTTCTTTCTTTCATTAATCAGGTGAATAATAAATATAAAATATAATTTAATGCAGTTTATTAGACTGAAAAAGAATATATAAAAAAACTTTTCTTTCACTCTATTGTCTCTGAAATTTTAACTTCTTTAGTGTGTTCAGAAAAGTCCCGTAGAACTAATGTTAAAGTTTTCAGAAAGTAAAATACCTTTCTAAGCTTTCTTTAAGTAAGACAATCTACTTCCTTGATTTGAAATAAATATTGCTTGAATTTGATGATATAAATAACTGAGCTTTTTATGACTTTTCTGCTCATTCGACTTCAATATTTTATGAAATTTTATAAAATTTGAATTTAATCAACAAGTTCGAAAATAAAAATAAAAATAAAAAGCAACCTGTGTTCTGGAAATACCCGAAGCAAGAAAATTTTAATAAAATTTGCAAATTCTTAAAATTAATGTTACATCCGTGAAAGAACTTCCACATATTGCTCTTTTTTTGCTTGCGCAGTACGTCCAGTCCAGTCGAGACTCTACTCGACGTCTGTGTCTACGAAGAAAAGGAAAAAAAGTGATGTCACTGCCCTTAGAAGGAGAAAGCAAAGAGAGACGTAGCAAAAATAAAAGTTTTCTTCGCGCTCACTTGCATAAACCAGTATAGAATTAAGTAACTTGCCACGATCGCAAGTTAAAAAAACGAAAAATGAAGCACAAAGCTTCCCGGAAACGGGAAGCAAACCGAGTCGACGTCCGTCCTCACCTAAAGGAGAACCTCTCCGCTCGATGGGGCTCGATGGGAGCGAGGGGGAAAAGCTCCTCGGCGCGTGCGAACAATTTTCCTGGCCTGCGTCCGACCGCAAGACGACGAGGACGTCGACGTCGGAATCGCCTCTCGAGAGGAGCGAGAGAAAATCGCGCAGTGGGAGAGATGGTTTATTAAGTTTGCCCAGCCGTAAACGAAGGTCGAATTAGAAGCGGCGAGCGGGCTCGTTTGTTCTCGTATTCAAGAGCGGCGCTCACTTACTCGCGTACACACAGATGTCGGTGCGCGTGCACCCGATTATTGCCTCCGGAAATCGATTGCGCGCAGAGCACGCCGAAAATTGCGGATAATCTACCGTCTTTATTGCGGGGCTTCGACCTTTTTTTCGGGAATCAAATAATTAAGCGGAGGTCTCGCTTCGGTGGGAAAGGCGAGGATTTTTCGAAAATTCGGGGGTAATCGATTCGTTAGACGCTTTATTTTTTCTGATGGCCTTACCGGGTTGGTTGCTACAGTTATTAAATTAGTCTCGTTATAATGAAGTGATTTTTGGTAGAAATTTCACATTGTAAGTCATAGTACATAGAATAAATACTGCTTGATAAAAATAATCTCTGCATTTTGTTATTTTAAACGTCCACTTCAAGATGCACAAAAGCAAATAAATATAAAAAAAAAGAAAACAAAATATTCGTAGCAGGGGTCGATCATTCACTTCTGTTTGACCCAAAAAGACTCGTCCGGGAATCTCCCTTCGATGTCGCGTGGGTTAATAAGGGCCCGGATAAAATCTCCCAAAGTGCAAAGTCATTTTTCTCCTCCTCCCCTCGGACATCGCACGCAGAGACAAATTCCACCCTCCGAGGAACGAAGAATAGCAATGCATTCGAGGAGTATATAACAACAATTCGTATCGGGAAATCGAAGAAGATTCGCGATGGAAATGAATCGAGCTCTTCTCTTCTCCCGTCTCCCTTCGGTCTCTCGTTTCGTTACAATTTTCGCTGCCGCTGATTGCCGCGGGCGACGGTATCGTTTATGGGATTGTTTGCGCGCGGAAACAATTGTCGCGCGGCGTGATTCTTTCGGTATGTGGCTGTGATTTCGCGATAATTGAAGATTATTATTACCGCTGCGTCGAAATGTATGAGTCTCGACGCCGAAAGTTTTTTGCTTAAGCAATTTGAGAAGGTTGTTAAAATTTTTAATTGTGCTTTGAGAGAAAAAAAGAAGAGTTTTTAGTAATGATTATGAGATATTCTATTATATTCTAAAGGAAGTCTGCAATTAAACATTTTTTTACAGTAAACCATCTTCAGAACTTGATGTTTCTTTTACAAAAACTGCACCCAAATATAAAAGAGTTTTTTATACGTATTTATAATTATAAAGCTATTAAAATCATCAGTGTTATTTAAAAAAGAACAATTATTAGTTGGAATAATGGATACATTTAAATGTGCAAAAACATGGATTGCGTAACAAAATTTGGTGATAAGACTATTTGGGTTCGTAATTTTCTGCTTAAAAAACTACTTATCTAAGAAATAACTGCGTTAGCTTTTTATATTCATGGATCGTTAATGTTAATGAATCTAATTTGTGTATTTTTAAAATAATTAAAAAACTTGTTCATATTGCATAAGAATATACATTCCTTTTAATAGTTGAATAGCCAAAAGTAGTAAATAATTTGTCTATCGGGTAAAATGACTTGGCGAAGACGGTATAATTTGTCATTCTGTTTTCCTATACCATAAATTATCTATATTGAGATTCGCCTTACTTGCATTGTAGATAATATCCGCTCCATTCAAGTGTCAGTATACAACGAATAGATCGATTTTTCACCCAATGCATTACAAACGGTAACACAAACAACGCACTTTCCATGCTGAAACATTTTTTTTTTGTCTCCTATTTAAACAAAGCGTCCCTTTTATTTTATTACTAAAAAATAAAGCTCAAATGACACAAGAAATATATACAGAACCTCCATAAGCGACGTCGATTTCCTAAAAAAAAAAAGGCAAAAAAGACCGAAAGCACTCTGTTTTGTCACATAATTGTATAGCCTCCTTTCCCGCAAAGGCCATTTTCTGGCTCGTGAAGGCATTTCAATGCATAAAGTACGACGGCGATGCATAATTCAGGGGCCACCGCTGCTTATCCCATCCTCGACTCTGATATCCCTCGATTCACATGCAAAACTCCGTCTGTCCTTAGGATGCCATGAACGCGGTGAACCTGGAGTCCGGCTTGGCAGCCGGCGGCGGCGCGGGCCTTCAGGCCCAGCAGCAGCAGCAGCAGCACGAGGGCATCAAGCTGGGATGGATCCAGGGCGTGCTGATCCCCTGCCTGCTCAACATCTGGGGCGTGATGCTGTTCCTGAGGCTGTCGTGGGTGGTCGCCCAGGCCGGCATCCTCCAGTCCTGCATCATCATCGGCATATCCGCCGCTGTCTGCGTCGTGACGACCCTCAGCCTCAGCGCAATTAGCACTAATGGCGAAGTAAAGGGAGGTGTGTATGCCGCGCCCCCATATATGTATACCTTCCTGCACGCAAGCTGCTGCTACTGCTGCTACTGCTGCTGCGGGTAGGTGCTCGGGAAGGGTGAAAATCTTGCCCTTGGAGACGGACTGCTGGGGAAAGTGAGCGGGAAAAACGCCACCTTGTTTTCGGACGAGGTTTCGCGGTGGAGAGTCGGTTTTAGGACCGATTGGGTTTCGGGAAATGTTTGCTTTCGAGGGTGGGAAAAGCCGAAAATTTTTCCTTCTCTTCATGCGGACCTTTTTTTTAATACTGCTCTGTGTTTTTTTTCTTGCTGGACCCTTAGAACAGACAAATAGGAAAAAATGGTGGCGTCTTTAAGCATTTTTTATTAAACAGCATTAAAATGATATAAAGCAATACGATGTTAATAAAAATATTATAAATTTAAATAAAATTAGTGTTGTGGAATTATGTAGGTTATTTGTGTTTATTTTCAAATATTTAATCAACATATTGTTCGGAAAGAAGGAATTCAAACAATTTGATTGTAATAATATCATTTACATATAGATACGATTTTATCAGCTGTTCAAAGGCGATAGGCACGAATTACGTAAATAAAAAATATAGAATATAAAGAAACAATTCATATTTATAAACAGAAAATTAGGCAATAAGAGTGGAAGTAACAAGAGGGAAAGTAAGGGCCAAATTAGGGAGAAGAAGAAACTGAAGGGAAGAAATAGCGTCCATGTTGAGCCACGAGATGCTGAAACGAGGTCACAAAGTGATTGATTGATCGGTTATCTATGTTTATTCATTATTTTGATAAATTTAATTTGAGTAACAACTTTCGTCATCAACATGCATTTGACGACTGACGTCACCAGCCGGTGTTTCAAGATTAATGATTTTCTTTGGCTGTTTAAACAGAAGTCAACAAAACAAAAGTCGCATCAATAAAAAGGATTAATTATGTTGCAACTAATTATGCTTTAGCTTTCGTACATTGCAGTTAATTATTTAATTACTTATTACACAATAGAAAGAAAATCGATAAAAAAAAAAATTCCTTCGATCGATGGCTTGTTAATTATATTAGCGAAACGTGTAATGGTCTTGTAATAAACTCAGTGCGACCGCACCTACATAAAAGAGATTGAACATTTCATTTTCTTCACAGATGTAATTAAATTCACTTCAAGGTTTGATTACCATCACTAACATTGGGCATAAAAATGCTTGCATTTTAATCAAAGCTTTCTCTTTTATCTTAGGTACATTTTTAAAAACCTTAATTTACATTAAGTTAAATTATTTCATTACTTATAATTGTATTAAAATCTCCTTCCTTTCATTCTCCTCACTTCGATTTTACTTAGAGGAAAATTTCTTGTTCAAGGGGGCATTTACTTCATCATATCCAGATCCCTCGGTCCAGAGTTCGGCGCCTCGGTCGGTATCGTGTTCGCGTTCGCGAACGCAGTGGCTGCCTCGATGAACACCATCGGCTTCTGCGACTCGTTGAACCAGCTGCTGCAGGAGCACGGATTGAAAATCATCGACAACGGCGTTCAGGACGTCAGGATAATCGGCGTCGTTGCCATCCTGGTGATGATAATGATCTGTGCCGTCGGCATGGAGTGGGAATCAAAGGTGAGAAAGTTTGAAAATCGACGGCAACTTTACGGGGGATTTGAAAGTACGGATTTTTTTATGATGTTTTAATTTTATTTCGAGTGCTTTCAAATCCCACGATCACTTGATTTTTCAAGATTAATTTAATGTCAAATTTTTAAAGTAGAAAATCGAGTCATATTTTTCAGGCCCAAAACTTCCTCATCGCGATAATTGTCGGTGCTATCTTCGATTTCCTCGTTGGTGCTTTAATCGGGCCTAGAAGCATCGAGCAAGAGGCGGGTGGATTCAGTGGATTTTCAAGTAACTATCACTTTATTTATCAATAACAAAGGCGCGACATTCCTCTGATCAGCAGCCTTTCGTCTCCCGCAGCCAAAGTGTTCATGAGCAACTGGAACTCGGACTACCGATTCTCGGAGGGCAGCAACCAGACGTTCATGTCCGTGTTCGCGATCTTCTTCCCGTCGGTGACGGGAATCCAGGCAGGCGCCAACATATCCGGCGACCTGAAGGACCCCGCCAGCAGCATCCCCGTCGGCACTCTCCTCGCCCTGCTGATATCGATGATCAGCTACGTGACCTTCGTGCTCTTCGCCGGCGGCGCCGCCCTCAGAGACGCCAGCGGGCTCGTCGCCGCCAACGGCACCGCTATCACCTGCGTACCGCCCGAGTGCATCAGCGGTCTGCACAATAGCTACTCGGTGAGTGGGACGTTTTCTTATCAGCCGGAGGTCATGCGCTTTTTCAATGGTTTGAATTTTAAAGATGCTGTTTTCTTAAGGTAGTAGGAAATTCGAATAAATGTGTAGCTAAAATATAATATAATGACAATACTTAATTTGAATACCACTGCATTATACAAAACAAAATTATTTACAGTTTTGACCCGACGAAGGATTCTAAGTTTTGCAGATAAGCGTTATTATAATAATTTTTGAAGTAAGATAAGTCTGTTTCTGCATTAGTGTAGAAATTACACAGACGAAGTTGATGACCGTGAAAATAAGCTATGCGCGTGCCGTTATCCGTGATATAACGTTCGCATATGTCCTCGTAGTCAAAGTCATGCTTCGCCTTTATTTTTTGTACAAATTACGAAAGAAAAGAAACTGAAAGTTACAGTTTTTTATACGCGTCTTAACTTTTTTTCTTCGTCAAATTATCCTTAATATTTGAAATAGAATACAGTTAACTAAACAATTATTTTTATGGCCGTTTTTAACTTAAAGAAGCGCAAATAATTTTCTTACGCTCGTAGAACAAATTGCTTTTTGCGTGTTTGCCAAAGTTTGTGAATTCACTTTGTCAAAACTACGTTAATTTACTCAAAATGGGACGATAATATTATATCCAGCAAAAATTAAAACGTTCGTTCAATCGCAAATTATTTTTAAAAAAACGACCAGGCTAAAGTGATATCCACGCAGAAAGAATATTCTTAGCGGCTTGTTCTTAATTCTTCGAGTCGTGTTTTCAGCACGTTTTATTTACGAAATATTATAAACTTTAACAAAATTTAACGTTTTACTTATTTTATAGATGAGCTATAATGAAATTTCTAGAATATTTATCGATAAGAAACTTACAATAATTTATTAATAATCTATTAAATTTCTATTTAAGTGTAACTGTAAGACCGTTGAAAATCGAAGTATTTAATATACAATGCATTCTTCCTTACTCCCTCATACAACTTGGTGCAATACGTATTGAATGCACCTCAATACTTAACATAAAAGATGTCAGAACGAGTCTGCATGCATCGTTTCTTTGAAGCTATTTTTTTCGGAATTCGGTCCCATTGAATATTCTCGGAACAAGCATTCCCGGAAGTCAGATAATAATGTTTTCCTGCGCTCCACAATTTAGTTCACTTTTTACATGCCGCGCTATTTTCGATATCAGTGAGAAAAAAGCATGAGAGACCGATCTAAAAAGAATTACGATGAGTATTTCTCTTGCAATCAATTCATGTATACTAAATTTAATTTTCATTCGTTGAGAAATTCTAAAATTCTTATTACAGTTTTTTTCTCAAATTAAAGTTTTTATTATTTACTATTAGTATATGAAATGCATATTCAAATAGTTTCCTTATCGAAGGAATAAAAAATTGAGACCGAGATTGTACACGCGCATTTGCATCTAAAGTAGAAACTACCAATCTACATTCAAATAAACCGTACAATATTAGATATCTTGCCGGCCGTAAAAAGTGCAATTCTCCCGCTCACCCTTCGCCAATTAATGCCCAAACAGATGATGCAGCTGATGTCGATCTGGGGTCCGTTCATTTACGCGGGCTGCTTCGCCGCGACGCTGTCGACCGCACTGACGAACCTGCTGTCCGTGCCGAGGCTGATCCAAGCTCTCGGCCAGGACCGGATCTACCCCGGACTCATCTACTTCAGCAAGGGCTACGGCAGGTCCGGCGAGCCGTACCGCGGATACGTCCTCACTTTCTTCGTCGCTGCCCTCTTCCTTCTCATAGGTAGATTTTCGACGTTTTTTTTGCCGGATGAAAATGTATTTTATAGCGTTTCTTATGGCGTTAATAACGCGACTTTGTCATTTTAAAATTAAATTTGATCTTTTTTGGTACAATTTATTATAATTTTATGAATTTAAGCATGGTTAAAATATTTCTATCGTCTTTTTTTCATTTTTTTTTACAGAAAGCATGAGAAACTTAGGTAAACACTGAAAAATCTACACCTAATTAATGAGTCTTTTATTTTGAAAGTAGATTTTTAAATAGGTGTTTTAAATTATAGCATTATTACGTAGCAACTTAAGTATTAGTAAAATATTACGATAGTATAGCAAAAAGTGCATGCAATTAAGTGTTTATAAAACATTAGTTAACATAAAATGTTCAAACGCCTACATAAACGTGATTTAACCAGAACATCCACAGCACAACGAACTCCCCTCAAATGAAATCCAACGCATAAAAAACTCCATCCTTCGCCTCAATCCCGCCTCGCTATTAGTTGACTCCTTGACGAGGCACAAAAACCGACCAGGACTGACCGAATCTTTGCTCTTCTTTCAGCGAATCTGAACGCGGTGGCGCCCCTAATCTCGAATTTCTACCTCGCATCTTACGCCCTTATCAACTTCTGCACATTCCACGCGGCGCTGGTGCGACCACTCGGCTGGCGGCCGACTTTCAAGGTAATGAAAAACCACCCGAAAATTTTCGTGTTTCTGCGGTATTGCAATGGACGGAAATGCACGAGGAAAAACGGATCTGAATTTTAGTTTATTTGTAGCTTCGTTGAGTTGCTTTTTAAAACTGTTGTCATTTGATTTTATTACTTTTTTTTTTCACGATAAAAAAGGTAGTATTTTTCAAATGTACGATTGATTAATTTTACTCAAAATATTACTGCATTCATATTAATTGGTACTTTTTTAAAAATTCTTAACTTTCAATATAATCGAAGGGCTTAATTCGACAAGAAAACTAGAGCAAACTCAATTGAAATATGACAAACGAATAATTACCGTGCCAGTTCTTCAATTGCGCCGCTTCGCAACGTAACTCAACGTAAACTCCAGATTAAAGCAAAAAAAAAAAAGAGCCTCACTTGAGAGAAGCCTCAGCACTTTCTAAGCAACCTCCTTCAATTTGCAGTATTACAACACGTGGGTCTCACTTCTGGGATTCATCGCTTGCGTAGCAATTATGTTCCTAATCGATTGGGTAACGTCACTGGTCACGTTCGTCATCATATTCGCTCTCTACTTGATAGTCGTCTACAGGAAACCGGACGTCAATTGGGGCAGCAGCACGCAGGCGCAGACCTACAAAACGGCCTTATCCATCGCTTATAGGTACGTGCGTGTCATTCAAGTGTTTAATCTTTCGCGGGGCTGGAATTTATTACCCCATTCCCTTCTCTTTTTTTCTAATTTTCTGTGGAGTGCATTAGGCGATATTGCTGGAGTAGTTTTTCTGCGCGTTCCTTTTCTTGAAAACGTTTTGCGAAGGATACTTGGATTTTAGAGAAATTTTAGTCAAGTTGAACTTTACTTAATGAAATTTAAGCTGTAGAATCTCTGTGAAAAGTTTTACTTTCGCTTTTAACAAAGCTTAAGGATATGTCAGTTTATAAATTCTGAAGTAGTTCTTGCATTGTACTCTCAGTAGTTAGCCTGACGAGATGTAATAACGAAACCAATAGTGCCGCTCAGACATAAGCCTGACACCTGCACTAGTGGCGGGTCACGAAATTTTTACCGGAAAACGGCGGCAAGTGGGAACCGTAAAAAAGGCGGTAGCCTCCTCTGGGGGCAAAGTAAGGAATTCTAAACATGAAGGCACATTTCGCAAAAGCACCCCCCGGACGGGAATTGCTCTCGCCTGGTGGACGGTCGCCACGAGGCTTTGAAGAAGTTTAGGATCTCCCCCTCGATTGACACTCTCAGGCAATATAGAGAGAAAGCTAATACTGCGGCTAGGGTGTTAGCGAAGGCTAAAAGAGAAGAAAAAGACGAAAAACTATTATTTTGTATCGTTATTTCGGACATCCGTTCAAAAATAATGATATTTACTTATTATTTTTGAGCTCATATCTGAAATAACGATACAAGGTATATACTTTTTTAGTGGGTGGGCGGACGCCACATTGCGGTGAGACTTGCGGGCTTAGATCGCTTGCAGGTTTGAGTAGCCGCCTCGCAGTAGTGGTCGGTACCACTTTTATGTTGCGAGACCGCTTTTCCCGTTACAATATTAATAATCAATCTTTTCCTACGTCTTATTTTGTATGGTGATATAATAACTAGCCTGATTCATTAATCTTTGAAGCTGTCACGAACGACCAATTAAATAATGCTGCAATTAACTTTTATTTCTTAGGTTGAACTCTATCGACGAACACGTGAAGAATTACTGTCCCCAAATTCTGTGTCTGTCTGGAGCACCGAATGCAAGACCTGCTTTGGTTCACTTGGCCAATCTCATCACAAAGAATAATTCATTGCTGATCTGCGGTGAAATTTATCCGGTAAGTAGGCATCTAATTTCGTATAAAATTGATTTATGTGAGCTCTTCATTTCCTTGAGCGATTAAAAAGGTTACGAGGAATTGCTTCATAAATTTGCTTACGCACGCACCGCGCAACTTTTTTCCATCTCAACGGGTAAAATCGATGGTGGTTAAATATGCTTGCGAACGTTTGAAAATTCTTGTTAAAGCGGATGTCGCGCAGGACGTTTTTATATTTATAAAAAAAGTTTTCGGTCTACTTAATATTGTTAGTTTTGTATTTATTGTATTTATTGTAAATTGTATTGTAAAAATAATTTTCTCCTGCCAACGTGTAATCCAACTGAAGACAAAAGTAAGCAATTAAAGTCACTATGAAGTCTTAATCAAATTATATTTTTGGAAAGATTGCAGATGCAATGCAACCTTATATTTCGATCAAATAAATTATATCCAACGAAAATCTTCATCATTCGATTAACTCAAAACTCTGTCACCGGCGAATCGAGGAAAGAAAAAAAAAAGCTGAACCCGTCCGGTCTGAATTGCAGGCTCGCATGTCGTACCGCGTGCGTTCGGCGCACCTGCGCGGCGGCTACGCCTGGCTGCAGCGTCACCGCATCAAGTCCTTCTACCACGTGGTGGAGGAGCTGAGCCTGGAGAAGGGCGCCTCGGCCATGATGCAGACCTCGGGGGTCGGCAAGCTAGCGCCCAACGTCGTTCTCATGGGCTATAAAACCCACTGGAGCAGCTGCAGCTACAAGGAGCTCCAGGAGTACTTCAACGTCCTGCAGTGAGTCTCCTCTATTAATACGCTACGGTACTTTATGGGGCAGACGTCCCGGCGCGAGCTCCACTGGCGCCCGAAGATTGAGAGGCGCTGGTCGCCATGGAGATCGCCGGGCGAGCTCCTCTTTTTTCTTCGAGCCCGACTCACCTGTTGATCGTCTTTTCTCCTTTGCATGGAGTCGTGCGGTTTTCCTCGATTCTTCCATTATTTTTTCAGGAGAGGACGCTTTTTTTGTCAATCGGCGAATTTGAGATCTTTTCTGTGGCTGAGGGAGGAACTTTTTTTAATAATTGCCTCGATAATAAAATGTTTGGGTATTGATATTATTCATTTTAAAAGAAAATATCGTGTATTAAAGCATCATTTTTTATTACTTCTTTTATCGAATCGAATAGTATCGAAAGTATATATAATGTAAAACTCCGCTAGTTACAAGTAGACTATGTCGATATACGGCCAGACTTGCGATAACGCTCAACAACAGCCTCGCTGTACCTTGTAAACTCGTATTGAATTTTGTTCACAGCTTTAACTTTAATTTAATATCATACTTGTTGATTTAATTACACTATGTCTAACTTTCACAACATCAGACACCTTACATTTTCCAACCACTATCAGCTATTCCCACAACGAAAACTAATAATACAAAATAATCCCCGTAACGGTCTATCGGGCCAAAAAAACTGACTCCTTCGTTTCCATGCGATTTCAGCAACGCTTTCGACCACCGCCTGGCAGTGGCGATCCTGCGCATAGCCGAGGGCCTGGACTGCTCGAGCGTCGGGAGCGCGGGCAGCGAGGAGGACCAGCACGGCGCGCTCGTCCAGAGCAGCTACGACCTCGCCGGCAACACCCTCATGCACGCCGACAGCGACCTGTCCATGAGCGGCCGCGGAATCGCCCGCGTACAGTCCGTGCCGAGCATAGGTCAGCGCTTTTTTTTAACTCGCATTCCTTTCGCTTTGTTTCAATTTCACTGCATGTTTTTTTTTTTTCTTTAATGCGTTAGGAGATTTTTAAAATGATAGATTGTTGAAAGCTGTTTTCATATACAATGGATCCCCGATTAATCTCGACAAATGTAAGCAGAAGAGTTAAAAAAGAGCGAAATATCTAATTGTGTCTTACTTTTAGGTACGCAATATATCCCACCCGATGCTAGTGCACCGATGCGAGACTCCCCGACGCATTGGACGGCGCGAGAACAGCTCAAAAATAAAAAGAGGCACATTGCTGAAAAAATGCTGATGTTCGTAAAATATCAATTGCATTAATTTGACAAGATTTTACGTAAAGACCACCACCACGTAAATGTCTAACATTTTCAGGAATCATAAGCCGAACGGATTGCCCACGGTTCCGGAGTACTTGACTATCTTCCAGAAGAAGCACAAAAACGGTACTATCGACGTCTGGTGGCTGTACGACGATGGAGGTTAGTACCAATTGCCTATAATTTATTTCACAAAAAATAATGCCCAGAGGATTAATACTTTTTGTTTTGCAATAAAGGTCTGACAATACTTTTGCCGTACATCATCAGCACCAGATCGAATTGGGAGCATTGCAAAATGAGAATCTTCGCCCTTGCCAATCACAAGCAAGATATCAGTGCACAGGAGAAGGAGTAAGTGGCTTAAAATACATTGCAATTACATTAATAATTTCAATCTTTAATGACAAACGTTTTTGGCAGAATGGCGGAGATAATGGCAAAGTTCCGGATAAAGTATACGAGCTTGAAGATGGTCGACGATATAAGTCTTCAACCTCGGCAGGAGACGCAAAACTTCTTTGATAAACTCATATCGGAGTTCAGGAAAAACGATGCTTCCGAAAGTTCAGGTAGTTGTTTACTATTAAAGCGTCGAAATGTAAATTGTTTTCTAGTTTGAGGGAAAAAATCCAAGATTGTGAAATTTTTTCAGAATGTATTGTGACCGAGGCGGAACTTCAAAGTTTGAGGGACAAAACCTTCCGGCAGCTGAGGCTAAGAGAGTTACTTTTAGAAAACTCGAGCCAGTCAACCCTGGTAGTCATGTGAGTATATAAATATCGAAAATTATGATAAAAATAAATGCGACAAGATTGTCTTGAACTTGATCCTTACCTCCGAATTGTCAGGTCGCTGCCGATGCCGAGGAAGGGCGCGGTTTCGGCGCCTCTGTACATGGCCTGGCTGGAGGCGCTGACGAGAGACATGCCCCCGACGCTGCTCATCCGAGGCAACCACTCGTCCGTGCTTACCTTCTACTCGTAGTACTCGACCAGTCCAACTCGCCAGCTCCCCTCACCCCTTATCATTTTCGCGTTCTCATGTATACGCGCGCATAGACTACTCCCTAGACTACTGCTCCCTGTCTACTTTTATTATCCCTTTTCTCGAAAAGGGCCGCTCTTTTATTTAAATTAAAAATACTATATATATATATATATATATGTATACAACTCCTCCGAAGGTGTGCACCGCAAGTGTCCGAGCGTGAATGACTGATGCGTGAGTCTTTTGTTCCTTGAATCAGCGTTGGACATTATGTAATTCTCTAATTTTTTTGGGATCCGCCTCTAGAGAAAGCACCAAAATCAAAATAGATTATCGTTTCCGACCAAATTGTCGTTCGTTTCGAAGGAATTGATCATGGGATAGTCGTTATACTGCCCAACTCCGATTTATAATTCAGATAATAGATGATAGTGTGAAAAAGGATATGTAATTGCAGAAAGTACAGATATTTTTCTGAATACTTATACGTGTTAACTTGTAAGAGAAATATTTTGCGCAAACAGAGCCACTTTATTCCTGTACGAACCAACGAGATGACTAAGTTTCAGTGCGGAACTCTATATACCTAAACCCCATAGTTTATATATAAATAGAAAATTTAAGAGAATGTAAAACTTTATAATTGTTAGTCGTAAGTTGCTTTTATAAAGTAACTACTTGTGAAGTACAAGATCCCGTTTTTATGTTTTTTGACTATTTCTTTTATAAATTTATTGTGCAAATGACGGACTTTATTGTTTCAGGATTTTGTACTTCAAACTTAGTGCAATTGCTTGAGAAACGTTGCAAATCTTAGTTTTAACCGACTTACGCAAAGCAAATTCGTTATTTTTAATTTCATTGGCTAATAGTCATGAATTTAGCAAAAGGCGTCAAATCCGGATTAAAAAAAATCATTTTCAAAGAAAATACGTACATTAAAAATTCTAAGATCCATTAAAACTCAAACTCATAAATTTAGAAATATTAATATCGGAAACTGAGATTGTTTTAACAGCCTAATTATTAATTGTAGGGGTACTTGTCATAAAAATTATGAAAGACGAGAAATAATAGAACACTTAAATCTTCACTGTTAGTTTAACTGATGAGAGAGTATTATTTAGTAGCAAAACAATAATTATTTTTACCACCTGAGATTTCAGTGATATTACGTATACCCTTAAATGAGTAAGCATACGGATGAATCTGATTTTGCTCGTGATAAAAGTTAACAGTATTTTATCCGTTAATTTTGTAGATTTTTTAGACTATAATAGCAGATATTATTTGCTTAGTGCTTAACGAAAAACCGAAGAAAAAATACGGAAAAACGAGCTTTCAAAGAATGCAAGTTTTATAACTTTTTTTTATATCTTGTTAGGTGTAAGTTGGTGTCTTCCATTTTTGAAATATTACTATTATTTATTTATTTACGAAAATATTGTAACGAAAGCCAATTATTATTTTCAATTTATATTTTCTCTACTGCAATATTGTTTTATTCAGGCTTAAATGGAACACGTTAAAATATCTTTGTTATATATATATATATATATAAACAATTTGTGAACCAAGAAAGATTATGATTGAGTGCCAAGAGATAATCATTAAATAAAATTATATGCTCGTACAAGTGTGTGTATAAATTATTTATTTAAAATATCATTTCCTTAATAATAAAATTTACAAAACTTATAAAAATTTTTTCAATTTTTATAATATTTACATTAGTATTAACGCGCAATCAACAATTGCGCTTTACAGCAATTCAATATTATTCCGACATATTTTTTGAGTATAAATATAATTTATTTAAATTATTAAATCACAAATCATAGAGATTCAATAATAACTGAATTAAATAATCATTTAAGCTTTTTGATACTCTGCAAAGTATACACAATTTTTCAAAGGTTTTAATCTATTGTAATTAATATAACAGTCTCCAAAACTCTGATAAATGCCTAATATTTATAAAAAACTTCCGCTTTAAGAAAAAAACAAACAAACTCAATCTGGTTCACTAATAACCACCTTATTCTTGCATTTCCTTTACTCATTTATGCAGCTCAAAGATGCTACTAAAGTTAGGCGCAATTTCTTCAAGCATATCACTGGCGAGCATTCCTCTGCCCTTCCGTTTAAAAGCAGATGCGTTGCATTCGCGCACGAGTCTGCAGCCCGCGTAGCAGGCGACCATCGAGGATTCTTTCTGCTTTCCCAGGGACCAGCAAGTGAAGGTCGAAAGAGCTCCGGCGAGAAGGTCGCCTTGTCCACCGCAGCGGCGGCCCGAACCGGCAGAGCTGCACTGAATCACGGAAGAATTACTTTGGCCGTCCGCAATCGAGTCGGTGGCTCCCTTGTGCAGGATGATTACGTTCTCTCCAATTGCCTCCGCTGTTGAGAATTAAACGTTTATGGCTGTATTTAAAAATTATACTATTCAATTCAACAAGTAATGATTAATTTTTTGACCAATTGCAAAGCTAATGAAGATGAAACCTAACGTATCAAAGTATCTAATTTCAACGACTAGGTATAAAATATGCACTCCTAGCACTACGCGCGCCCGTTACTCTAATTTGTTATTCATTTTTTACTCAAAAAAATTATTAGACATTTTGATAAACGAATTTACATCAACATTTTATTATTATTTTTTACAATTTTATGATTGAGGAACTTGCCCGAAATATTTGAAATAAATAAATAAAGAATGTGAATATTTTACATTTCTAACTTGCTGTGATAATACTGTACTTGCGTTAATTAAAGAAGTCTGACTATATGAGATATTTATCTACTTAAATTAGCAATATATGCAATTCAAACGCGTATCTGCAATGTTTCTTCGAAAAACTGTACTATTTAATTGATTACTACTAATTAAAAATTATGAACGAATTTTTTAAAAAGTTTTTTTTTCTAATGTTCTAAGTAAAACACCATAAAAAAAGAATAGAATTATTTTTATTTTTGAATAATATCATATTTTCTATAACTCTTCTAAAAAATCTAGAAAAGATGACTCTTAAAAACGTATATTTAACCCTGTTGAAAATATCTTATAAAAACTGATAAAATTGGGTTTGTTTAAAGGGTTTTAATGTATTTGTACCCGGAATTACCTCATTTTATCAGTTTTTATGATTCCTTTGTACTAAGGAAGATATGTTATGAAAAAATTAATACTTACCCAAGCTTTTAATACTCAAATCTTCAATAACTGATTGTGGAGAAACAGTTTTATTTTGAAAAGCTTTGACTAAACGAGTAAATTCCATAGCATTGGGAGTTAACGTAAGCTTAGGATAATTTTTAATCAGCTGTGGATTTTGACTAATTAAAAATAAACCATCTGCATCAATAACTAAAGGCTTTGACATTTCACGGCATATTTCAATCAGCTTTGTGACTGTTTGAAAAACTCCTTCATCTCTTCCTAATCCTGGTCCAATTAGAATGACATGCAAACGTTCAAGCCATGGTTGAATAAAGTGCAATGCTTGTTTATCATTTAAAACTGGATGGACAATCAACTCAGGACTGTAAGACTTTATAGGAATACTTGCTTCTAAGCAGCAAAAAATATGTACTAAATCAGCTCCAGTCCTAAGAGCACTCATCGCAGCAAAATATGGAGCACCAGAATACTCTAGTGAACCACCCACAATTCCAATTCTCCCATCTTGACCTTTATGCTTGACATCAGATAAGCTTGGAACTAAATTTCTTGCAGTTTGAAGAAGAACATCTTCTGAGTTGGATGTAGACATTTTTGAAATCAGAAACTGGAAAAGGGTCTTGCTCCTAAAGATGAATTTTCTACTCAAATACATTAATATAGACTAAATAACAAAAAAGACGGAAATTTAATGTTTTTTACCAAGTTGTTCTTTTCACATATGAAAAAAGAGTTACTGCTTGGCTCAACGAAAGTTTGCACTTTTATGTGAAATCATTGATTGTAAAAATAAACCACAAAAACCACGAAAATAAGATTGCAAAGTCACGTTGAGGCTTGTTTACAATGAAAAAACATTCACCGGCAAATAGTAGCTCCAGCGTAGAGGTTATGAAGATACCACTATTTTTTCCTTAATTTCCTGTTGATTGAACTGATACCAGTATGTTGTTATCAACAATACTGAATGTTTTTAAAGATTGAACAAGATTTCTAATATGTTTTTAATAGCCTTTGAGCAAATACGTTTACTCCATTGCCGGAAGTTTCATGGTTTCGGTTTACGTAAACAAAACCAGCTGATTTGTGTCTGCATGGGGGTTTTTCTGTCGCAACTTTCTCAAGCAGCGCCACTCAACACTCATCAAGGATAAATAATGAATACAAGCATGCAGGATCCGTGTACATATGTGTGTGTATATATATATATATATATATAATGATAATATTTTAACTCATACAGAGAATATGCCTAAAAAAATTAAAGAAATTATGTAAATGCAAATAAAATTCCAAACATAAATTTTTAAAATAAATTTATTAGTAAATAAAGGTATAATTATTAACAAAAATTTTTAAATTTTGTAAAGAAATTGCGCAATTGTAATGGGAGCATGCTTGAAAATTTGCTTAAATAAATCGGTTTTTCAGATATTTATATTTTTTGTAGTAATCAATTCTTACATTTTCGCTAGATTATAAAATGGCAGCGATATAATAAATGTATTGTAGTGGACGCTTTTAAAAAGAATTTCATTTCTTCTCAATGCAATTTCTACAAAAATAATAATAAAATAGAAAACATTAGCAAAATATCTAACACTCTAAGGTAACAAAACTTCGCACTTTCTTATATCTATTTCTATTTTACTTTACTCTTGTTGAAAATTGCATTAGAAAAAAAATTACTGTTATCAGTCAGTTTTTATGCTTCAAATATTGATTTCTGATGGAATACATTTTAGTACCCACATTTTTTTCTCAAAGTTTATGTAACCTTCACATGCTACTTCTTGTATAGTAGTAAGAAGTACATTAAGGGGGTTTTAGATCACTTTTATAAATATTTCATAACTTCTTAAAAATTAAAAAACTTTTTTTGTGAATAAATAATGGATAATTTAATTTATTATTATTATTTAAACTATTATCCCCCTTAATTGCAATCCAGAAACTATATGCATCAATCCCGAATAATTTAGGCCAAGGCTGAATATTGAGATGAATATTCAGCTGCTAGCCTATCAAATTCTAATTCTTTTTGTAGGTAATCTTTAACAAAAGGATGTTCCATATGAGAGTCTTTTAATTGTGTTAGATATCGATTTGCAACCTCCTGTGGTTTTCCCATATGTTGAGAGAGAACAATCATATTGATCAATGTGTCAGGATTATTACTGTCTTTTTCTAAGGAATCTTGAAGTACAGATTCAGCCTCTTCATATTTTTGTTGTAAAATCAAACTTGTTGCTTTTCCATTTAGCAACATGGTTGTGCTTGAATACTTTTCAATCATTTCCTAAAAAATAATTTTTATATATATATATTAGAGCTTTAAATTTAAGAATTAACTAAATAGCTTAATACTAAGTAAGCTAATTTAAAATTTGAATTTTTTACCTGAAAGATGTAATAAGCTTCTTGATACTTCTCACGTCCAGTAGCTAAATTTACCCAGGCTAAGGCAAGTTGGGTTAATGTGGCATCATCATCTTTTTCTTGCATAATTTTAACTTCTTTTGCAGCTAAGTCAAGACGGTCCATTTTCAAATATATTTGCACACTAAGGGCAGAACATTCCAGATTTTCTGCTTGATATAATACTCTAAGTGCTGATTCCAAATTATTTTCATGGTAATAAATTGTAGCAGCAACAATTTTAAAATTATGAGTTTTGGGTTTGACATCAAGTAAGGTTTTATCGATTTCAGCTAGTAATTTGTCTCTCCTATCTGGATAAGCAAAATATTCAGCCAATAATTTAAGAGGTATTAATTCCACAGGAGAAGAATCCTTGATTTCATCAAGTACTATTCTAAATTTCCTTTGAGCAATATATGCTCGGTACAAAAATACATCTCGTTCCAACTCCAACTCTGGAGAGCTTGGCTAAAAAGATGAATATTCATTGTTACTAAATGATGTAAATTTAAATATGTTTTAGTCAATAGTGAATTGAATATTAATTATTGTTAAGAAAGGTTTTTAAGAGAAATTAAAAATAGAATTAATATTTTTCAAATATTCATGCAAAAATATGTATTAAAGAAAGAAAATTAATATTTATTTTAATTAGTAATTAAGTAGTTAATAAATAATAATTAACAAAGTTTGTATATCATATAAATAAAAATTGTACAAGAAAGTATTTTTTCTTAAAGTTTAAAAAAATAAAACTCAATAGATATAAGTTTGGTCTCCAGGTGATGTAATTCCTGCAAACTATATAGATCTACAGTTTTTGCATTTATAAGGTAAAATGATTTAATTAGCTCACTAACACATATACATTTTTATGTAAAATTGACAAAAATTTTACCTTTTATTATTTTTAAAAATTCCATACATTTAACCTATTTCAAAATTTAAATCCATACATAAAGTACAGAAAACTTAAGCTAAGCCTTGAATAACACTGATAATATTAAACTATTTTCTATTTTGCAACATGCTATAGTAAAAATCAACAAACAAGCGTTGAACAGGCCGACATGTGTCAAAACCGCACAACGGTGCACCGGATTGACACGCACAACCGCGCTCGATTCAACCGAGATATCGTTACATTGTTTCTTTCCAACAATTAAAACAAGTGGTGTACCTTAACTCTCTGCGCCTCGTTGATGCATTGCTGATAATTGCCGATATAGAAATTATTTTTCACGTCGAAAAGCTCATCGACGTCGCCCTGCTGACGTGCCATCTTGCCTGGAAGAGCTCTCGTCGCCGTCTGCACTCTGCAGTCTCTCCATCGGTGACCAGCTGAGTGCGCGAGAGAGAGATGGAATTGCCGCGACGTCGCCGTCCTTCTCTCTCTTACATTCGAATTCGTGTAACCTGTATATAGATATAGAAAATTATGTGCTACGAGACACGTCATATTGTATATATGTCCCTCGGAGATGCGGAATTTGCTCGCGCTCGGTGTATCTACAGACATTCAAAGCGTGTGGGTTTAAATGTATTCGTATGCCAATGCCCGTGAAAACAAGGCAATAACCATATATATTTTCCGAATATCCTTGTTTTTCTGCAGAGCTCCTTTATTAATTCGAATAAATTCTCAAAGAGTAAGTATATCTTGCGTATCATCGTCTAGTCCAAAAATAAAAAGAAACCGATAAAATAAATTATATACGCAAATGTTCTCTTTTTATACTTTAATTTCTTTTACAACTTTTAATTTTAATAAAAAAATTATTAGAAATTGTAAAATAATAAATCTGAGTCCAATAAAGCTTTAACTAATTGATATGCAATTACATGATTATTGGAAATAGAAACTTTTTAATGAGGATTTCTTGAAATTTGAATCCTTACACATTTACCAATATTTCTAAACAAAATACACAATTAGAATTGTAAATGTTGATTGCTATGATTTATTGATTTTTCAATCTTTTGAAAAAGACAAATTTTTTTAAAATCTTTTAGTATACTAGTTAATATATTAAGTTAAATTACATATTAAGGTAAAAAAAAACTAAAAAGTAACATAATTATTTCTACTTTTTAAAATTATTTATTTAAAAACTTATGTAAATAAATTATAAACATATAAATTTGATTCAAATCACTTTATCTTTTTTACTTTGTAAAAATGATATCTTTGAATGTCAATAAAAAATAGTATTCATTTAAATTTGTAATTTTATTTTCATTTCATTTTAATATAATTTGTTAAAAATTAATCAACTTCTTCAGGCCGCACAGGATGTGCTAGAGGAACTACAGATTTCTTTTTTATATCTTTTGATAATGCCTTTCTCATATCTATAAAAATAAATCAGAATTAGCTACATTTATAATTAAGAATTCTTTAAATAAAAAATTAGATAATTACCATAAGCGTCTTCGTCAGGATCACCACTATAATATTCTAATACAGTCCGATAAACTATGTACCCTAACTGTTGGTACATTTTTATTGCTACTTTGTTACTGACTCTTACAAATAGATCTACAAAATATGCTTGTTTCCTATAAAAACAAACAAATGTTAATTTTCATATCTACATTTTGAAATAAAGGATATTAAATTCATTTACTTTTCTGAAACTTCTTCTAAAAATTTCATAAGTGTAGCAGCAAGGCCCAGTCTTCTGTAATCAGGGGAAACAGTAAGGGCTGTGACATGTCCATGCCAATTTTCTCCAACTCCTTCTGCTTTTCCCATTACTAAAAAAATTAATTTTAAAATTAAACTTAGTTTTAAAAAATATTTGTAATTTCAGTAACTTACTGTAACCCATAATTTCTCCACTTGGAGATTCGGCCACTTGAAAATATTCTGGCCAGTGGGCCAAATACTGCATATAAAAAGAGAGTCCATACTAATCATATTTCAAGTCAAGAAATCATAACTTTTATGAGAATAATGTTGTAGAATCATTAATTCATTAAATAATAATTAGAAATTGTACAATTAATTAATGGCAGAAAGATAAATTAAAATGTTATACTTTTAATAGATAGGATATTTTTAAATAAAAAAGGATACAGTTTCAGTAAGAGGATCTAAGTTTCTGTAACAAAAAGCAATTTTTAGTTTTACATATAATTTGCATGCAGGCATAAAGGTTAGCGTTATGTGAGAAAATTCACATAAAGCGCGCACCCTTTAAAATTTAAAATACTCACACGTTATTAAATTTAAATAAGTCATCGCAGGTGAATGGTCTTAAGGTAGACATATCAAAGAGGTAAAGGTGCAAAAATTTGCAAGGAACTTTAGTTTTGGTATTGTTGAGTGTCAGTAGCGTCGAACTACTAAAGCTAAAAAACGCAGCTGATTGAGCTGATTGAATTGTAAATCGAAAAAAGTACGTCACGCATGCGCATTTAAGTCATTGTTCGTGCATTTGAGGTTATGTTCTCCACAACTGTTGCCGCCAATTACATAGTTTGCATACTCGAAAGGTGGGGAGTAATATATAGGGAAATTAGACGAACAGCCAATGGGAGGCGAGTTTTAGCCAAGAGCAGACTTTTTCATTTGAAAGAGGCTAACTTCACTACGATTCAAATACGTATTCAAATACTGTTTAAAGAGTACGTTAAGTTTGTAAAATGTGGAAAAAGAGTTTTATTGTACTAAAAATGTGCGATTAAAAATCAGTTCAGGGATGTTTTTATGAGTGACAAAAGCAGTGTTTGATTCGTGGAAAAGTTGAGTGTTATTGGTGTAGTTTTTAAATACATATGGTATGTAATACACAATTGGTATTTATTGTTGTCTTATTGTAATTATAATTTATCGTTATTAAGATTAGTTTCTTTTTTTTTGTACTTAGAACATTATTAAGTAGTTTCACGAAAATTTAAAGTAATAAATAATTGTGATTTTAATGATACATTGATACAAGTTTACGTATAAAAAAAGTAAAAATATTAATTTTTTTTCTTTAAATCAGCTACGGACAATTTGAATTTTTAATTAAATTTTAAATATTCACAGGATAAAAAAAAGAAGTGAACATTATATTTTGACCAAGTATGGCAGACTTGGCTGATTTTGATACTTGGTTACAGCAACTTGAATGCCCTCAATTATATGCATCCGAGCATGTAAAAAAAACGTATGTTAAACCATTATTAATTATTTTAGAAATAATAGGTTACTGTTTTATTTATAAATTTTAATAATTACAGGCTTCACAAAGGAGTACTAGGATTATTGTGGGAGGACGTACCTAAAATCATCAGACCACAATCTGAAGTTTTAGAAGTAAGAAAAAATGTATTGTTATATAAAGTAAAGAAAGAGCCAAAAGACTCTCTAATAAATAGTGTAAGAAATACTGTTCAACTTCAAAAAGAAAGAAAGTTACTTGATATTAAAATTAAGAATGCAGAACTAAGATGGAACCAACAAGAATTGATATGCAGGCAGAAAGGTAATTTTCTTAAATAATTAAATTTTTTAAATACAAGTCATCATTAATAAATTGTCTAAAATATTTTTACTTTTATTAAAAGCAAATCTGCTAGAAAAAAAGAAGGTAAAAAGAGGTAATTTAAGAATAAAAAAGGAAATTCTTAAAATCAAACATGAACAAATGTTAATGCAAATTGAAAATTGTAATAAAATGCAAGAGATTTGCCAACATTTGATGCCGCCAGTTGTAGAAGAAATATCTCAATCTACGATATTAGACTGTCTTTCACTTGTTGCTAATTATACTGGTGGACCAAAGAAAAAAAAAGTTTGCATAATTTCTTAATAACATAATTCAATTTTAATATCTACTGTAATTTTCAAAAATTAATTTTGTAGGTATGGAAAAAAATTGCAGAACTTCTTAATCCTGTCAAAATTCCAATTTTGTGGAATGCTTTATTAGCAGTTAGATCACATTATACAGATTTTCTCATTCACTTAGATATTGAAGAAAATGAAGATAGTACGAATAAAGCTGAAACCAGCCTGGATGTTGGTATTGCAAAAATCTGTAGTGAACATCTTGATAGTATAGCTACAACTATTATACACAGTAAAAAAATAAAAAATAACGAGATGATGACAATGGAATATGTTGAAAAGATTGAAGTAAGTCAATGTTCACTTTTAAACATCAATGTTCATTTTTAAATGTTTCTTTACTTCATTATAACATTTTTTTAAATAATTTTTTAGCAAATCATTGAAAAACAACGTCCAGATTTAAATGACTGGTTACCATTGACTCTCGAAGTAAAAAAATTAGAAACTTTTCAATTTGAATTGCAAAGGGGGTTGGAAAAACTTGAAGAACAATTACCTGTAGATAGTATGATGTTAGATGATGATTTAAAGCAATTGACTGCGGAAATTAAGTCTGTCGATCTTAAAATTGTAAGTTTTTTGTTTTAGAAGTATTTTAAATTTGACATTTTCTTAAAATGAATTTTATTGTGTATTACGTTTGTTTATTAGCTTTAATTAATATTTTTTATTAGCAAGATTAATTAAAATAAAAATTGCATTTATTTATTAGGTCGATTGCGTCCAAGAAATTCAAAACGCATTTCTGCTTCTTAAATCATCGGGAATGTTAATTACAAAGACAAAAGAATCTTTACTATCAGAATTAGAAAAGTTTCAATTGTTACAAACTACAGAAGAAAATCAAAGTCAATGGCTTGAAATTGATTTAAGTAACGAACTTAATGTTTTTCAAAATAACATAGAAACTGATGCACTAAGAAAAATAATGTTAAAAGGAGAAACGGGAGCATATAAACATTTGCGAACATGTTTTAATCAATCTTCGATTTTTGTGGATACTCTAAATAGAAATGATAATAACGTGTCGATATTCCCTATGATAAGAGTGCCCATTTACTATTTGGTAGATTACTACAAATCATTCATTGCAAATGTGTTATTAAATAAACGCATTAATGAAGAAACTATGGAAATAGGTGAAGATTTTATGGAGTTGCCCATTGATTCTCCGATTCTTCCTAATGATCAGCGTGGTCTTTTTGAATTGTTGAGGTTGACTGATGTTGCTTGCAAGAGAACTTTTGATCACAGTGAAGAATTTGAGCAAATCTTAAAGATGTGGTAAGTGTAGTATATTTTAATTATAAAGTAAAATATATTTTAATTATAAGATGAAAAATAAAATTTCATTTAAATATATAAAAGAATATAGAATATTAATTAAAAACAAAATTAATCTAATATGCATTTATGTAACATAAGTGATATAGAAAGTATTACAAAATATTTTAATAATTTATAAAAAGTTTAATTCAGAGAACAAAATTTTTATTGATAAGATTATTTACATATTATACATAACGATGGATAAAGAAACTCCAATGATATATTTTATTTCTTAAATTTATTCGCAATTGCACTAATTTCTTTCAGGTCAAAACAATCTGTACGCGAGATCGTCTCCAAGATCTTTTTTGACAAGACTGTTTATGGAGCTACACTAGATGAGTGGCAAAAACGTTTTTCTATGATCGTTTACGTTTTACAAAAAATGAATATAAACGTTGCATAATGAAGTTCAATTAGAAATTTTTACTCTTATATTGTATTATTAAAAAAATTATTTAATTTTCGTATATATATGTTTCACAAAAAATTATTAAAGATTTTTATTTACTTTTTTATAAAATAAAAATCTAGATTCTTATAGGTCAAATTATCCTCGTTCTTATAAAAGTAATTCGTAATCTTTTTTTTTCAATTTTCATCTGGTACAAATTTGTACACGTTTTATTACACATATATATATATCACTTTTGTAAAAAAATATTCATACAGTCTTAAAAATAAGTTTTCTTTATAAACAATTCTCAAAATTATATTTTAAAAATTACAAAAAATTGATTATAAAATTTTAGCTATGATTTAAATGCATAGCTCTTTAATGCATAAAATAATTGATATGTAAATATAAATAAAGTCAAGAATTCATTGCCGTAATTCGTACCATGCTTATGCTGACAAAAAAAGTTTGAACAATGTTTCTTAAAATGTTAGTGTTTTATAATAGTGAATATTTTGAGAATTAAAACTTAAATTATAAAAATTATTTTATTTGTAAAATAAAAATAATACGTTTTACGATATTTTTTTTATTTATTTTTTTTTTTAACTAACATTTTACAGAAAAATCGTAGAAAATGAACTTTTTTTGTCAGCAAATTTTTGCTTACACACTTTACCTTAACATACTTTTTCATTTGCAAGTACTTCTAGCCTTTTAATAACCTTTGCCATATCAAAGTCTTTTGCTAATTTTAAATAGTCCATTTTTCTAACTACGTGCACTGTCGCCCACAGCGGCAAGAGTTTACACAGTAATCTAATGTGTTCTTCGATTTCCGTAGACGTCAATTTTGTCCGATATGAATCATCGAGTTTTTTAATAACAAATTCCATAGTAAGTACGCTCTTTTTCTCGCTAACGAAAATATTCCGCACTATTTTCGCCAGCTCTGGTAGCCTTGAATACATTAATGCGTCTTTAGTGGCGTCCGTCGACCTCGTCATCATCTCCAGGGCTTTAGCTGCTTGTTTCGCTCGAACTTTTTCAAGTAAAGATGCAGGAATACCTTTAAGTAGTGGATTTACAATTGGTTTCTGAGTTTTTGGTGTAGCAGGTGGTGTGTCCACTATTGAGGTATCCACGGTAGAAATCGTATCTGAAGACTCTGGCAGATCTGAAAGATTTTTATTTATGTTTATTACAAATATTAATATATATCTTGAAAACTATTTAAGTGAATATGAAAGGAAGTAATTTTCTAAACCGCAGTCTAATTTTAAAACAACGTTTTACTGCTCTCCATATAAAGGGAGAGCAGTAAAAGAAAACCGTTTGAGAAGTTTAGAGAACGATTGAAAAGATACGGAAATAGTTTAATTACCTTAAAATAAATTTGAAGTATAATTAAATTTTTTCATTACCTGTATTAACACAAACTTTAGTTTGATTATCCGCCAGAAATTCAAGTGCCTTCTTCACACGCGAATTATCATTGAATAATTTGTTCGCCCTCTCAAGAACATCTCTAGCTGATGTCGCTTTTTCTTGAATTGGTGCCTGAGGCAATTCGGATTTTTTTATCTCCCGGCAGTTTTCAATATCAAACTCTGGATGCCATCTCGTAATTTTCTCTTTAGGTATCCTCATAGGGGTCTCGAGGTTTAGTAGGAACTTCTCGTGCTCATCTTTAACGATAGATAATAATTCATTATAGAATTTTCTTCGCCGCTCTAATAATACGGTAGGTCCCATGTGTGTTTCTTGGGCCGACTTCAATACGTCGTCAGCGTCTGGAGTATTCCTTCCACTCTTTTCCTTATTGATTTTAATATTTGGAGTAAGAACAAGTTCATACTTCTCAGCATTTCCAGTTCCAAAACTGCGCATTTTTTCTTGACTATACGTGTAGGCATCTGGGAAGATCGTTTTGATCTGCAAAAAATGGTATTTAAGTTTGAAGTTTTTAATTTTTGTTTAAAATATAAATCTTATTTCTTACCTGTGCTAAATGATCGATAGTGAAATTTCGGCGCACGAGCTCTTGTACTGCAGGTTTCAGTTTGCTAAAAGTTATTATTTCTTTGCGATTGTATAACATTGCAGCGATCGTATCCATACTACGGAAAATTTCTGCCAAAAATCTGTATTTATAAGGCAAAGACAAGGTTGTTCCTTCTGTATCAATAAGAGATTGATATCTCTGATACGCTGGAGTTTTTGTAGGACTACCTTTGACAGGACTTGCAGGAGCTTCTTTTGGTTCAAAGAGAAGACGCCGGGCTGGACTAGCCTTTGGTGACAGTGGAATAGTTTTTGTAGGGCTGAGAAATTTGTTAGGAGAACGAAGAGCTTTTGAAGGACTCACTGGTATTTCAAGTTGAATGCGCTCAAATTCTTTTATTTTTACTGTATCATTATTTTTCTTAGCTTCTTCTTTTTTCTCTTCTTGTATTTGGTTTAATTTTTGTAATTTATCTTCACAGCTTTTAAATTTAGCAATTCTAGCTCGTAGTTCAGCTAATCTTGAGCTAGTAGTTATTTTAGATTTTATTTCATCCAAACTCATATCTCTTTTCATTGGTGACCCTTTTGTTGGAGTACGGAAAATTGAAGGCTCTTGCCTTTTTTCTTCAACTTTCTCTTCTGTTTGATTAGCTTTACAAGTTTTAATAACTTTCTTTTTGGTAGACTTTTTGGGGCTTAAACATCCCAACTTTTCGAATATTATCTGTTTATCTTCTTCAATTTCTTTATTGACCTTAAGTAGGGTTTCACGTATATCAGGCTGACGACTGTCTTCATTTGTGATAGCTTTGCGTGATCTGCTTGTTCTAACTCTGTGCACTGGCTTAGATATTCTTGGACCCAATTCAAACTGTAAGTTTCTTGCAACAGTCTCTCTCTTTGTTTCTGTTTTAGTTCCCTAAAAATAAAGGAAAAGCAATTAAAGTAAATATTTAATTAAAGATTTGTAACTTTGTATTGCAAAAGCATATTAATAAATATAAATGTTTTATATTGGTCAATCACATTTTGTAATTATAAATGGATAAATTTTGCACACTTAAGCTGAAAAATGTAAATCATTATGTTTAAAGTTTATATAATGTTCCACTTTCGCAACAAGTTAAAATGCAATGTCAGAAATTTTTAACATTCATAATCAATGCCTGGCTCAGTCAAGTAGAACTTGTGCTCCTTAGTTGTCCACTTCATAATTTGTGAAATACTAATCTAAATACCATATATATCTGACAATTATTACACATTTCTTATTGTTAAAGATATTAACAATCCTATATTTATTCTTTCAGAAATTATTTGCTGAATAAAATTATTTCAGAGTATATTATTTTTCAAAATCTATTATTTAATTAATCATTGTATGTATATAATTTGTTTTTTATTTACAAGATTATTTTATCGTTAAGATATTTATTGTATATAAAAGTTGCACATAATATTAAAGATATTTTCAAGAGAACAGAATGTTTTCCATGTGAAATCTAACTATTTTTAGCTTTCACTTCAAGCGTACAAAAAATGAAATAATATAAATTTCATATCAATGCCTAATACTGAATTCTATAATCGTTCAAAATGCATCATTTTCAACTTTTATAAAAATTATTTACAACAATATAAAAAAACAATACTTTAAGAAAAAGCAAAAAAGAGAATGAAAAAAAGAACAAATTGAACAATGAATGACCGGAAATGCCATTGTAATATCGAAACAAAACCATTTAAAACTAGGTACATCTGTGTATCAGTCCCTTTAAACACAAACGGAAAATAGAAGCCATACTTCTGCAAAGACCCAAAAATAACGTACCTTCTTGGCGGGCTGTTGTTCTTGTACAATTGGTAAGGCTTCTCTTTTATCATTGTCGTCAAGGATTAGAACCTTCGTTTTGCCTCGCAGATCCTCGCTGGCCCGACGTTTTCTCGTGGCGAAGTACGAAGCAACGGATGGCTGGGCCATTTTTTAATTTTTTTACTTCGTCTTCGCTGATACGAGGCGGCCCACACCTTTTAGGCGCGAAAGTCTGCTACTGCACGACTACTTTTCTTGCGAAATCTATAATGTAAACGACTGAAAGTGAGAATCCTCCCGGCAAAGAAAACTGCAACGCCTCTGCAGGTTAAGAATGCAACGAGGGGTGAGAGGGGAGGGCGGACGACCGTTAAAAAATACACGTTATTTTGGATCTTACTTGAAACGCGTGCAACGGATAACTGATGGGGCTGTATACTGGTGGCGTCGAAAAAGCGCGCGTAAATGCGACGTTGCCAGATTGCTTTCCCGCGCGAACGACGCGCGCAGATAATAGATTACGTCATTACGTGTTCCGCCGGGCCGGAAGTATTTGAATTGATGAACTATTCGTAAATGAATAAGTATATACTTGTTTCTATAAAAAAACATTGAAATAACAAACCGCGAAATAAGGTAACATAAAAATTGTTTTAAAAATAAATTAACTATGCCTTTTTACTCATTTTTAAATGAAATTCATAGGTTAGAAAATCAAAAAAGTTTTTATCCTCCTGAAGGATAATCTATTTGATTTTTAAAATGTTTAAATGAAGTATTTTTCTAGGTTATAATATAAAAACTCAATTTATTAGTCAAAAATGAACTTTTCTAAGATTTAAGAAATAAATTTATACTCGTACACATAAATATTTACGGCAGTAGATGTAAATAATAAGCTTTAGCAGAAAGTGATTTGTTCCATGTTTTAAAATAGCGCCGGACGAGTACTTTTTTCAAGTTTTTAAGTAAAAATGTTAAAATAAAGAATTTTTTGTCAAATTAAAGGAGGTTACTTTTATTTAAAGAACTTGAACAAATTTTAACAGTTTCACTTTTTATTATTATGACATTTTTTACAACACTTTTTGTGTGCCCTTGCTTTTTATGTGCAGAAGATAACTGAAAAACAACATATATTTTTACAAATTTTAAAATGATACTGCAATGTTGGAACACGTACAATTGTACATCCGTACATATTATGTCTATCTATTTAAAACAAATAAGCCATTGATCATTAAAATTTTTTTTCTAAATTTTCCGATCAAATTTAGTACCTAAATATCTTGGGTTACTTATATCTTTCGGTAAAGAGCGTCAGATTCGTATACTTATTTGCTGTAGAGTATGAAAAAGAAATCTAGGGAGGACATTTTTGAAATTACATTTATTTAATAAAATAATTGAATTTGTAAAAAATGATTGTCCTGATGTCAATAAAGGTTTAAAAACAAGTATTTTTCCTTACATCTCAATTTGAAAAAAAAAAAAAAAAAAAATTAGAAAAGCAATTTTGATTACTTTTAAATAATTTATAGTGCCTAAAACAATTAAGTTGAATACCAATTAAAGTTAAATAACATTGGAGATAGCCAAAACAGTAGAAAAGCGCACTTTACGATTTTGAACCGTCCATTTCGCTTTGAACGTAAATTATTGATTAAACGTGCAACTTAAATTTATCTGAGAATTTTACGTATAAATAATCTATAACATATTGACGACAATTTGATCCTTTATTTTACTGCGCGAAAATAACAATCCGCAGAACTTATGATTCATTGAAAGTGCCAGTATACGTTATGTACATTAATTGCGTCATACGCGCTGAATTAGAGTTTATCCTGACGTCACGCTCGGAAAGGCAATTTTCTCGTTAGAACCTATAGTTCGGAAACTTTGTCTCGCGAGCATCGAAGCGCCCGTCGCGGCGTTTTTTTAATTCTTAACTTATAGTTTAAATAAAAGCAGCCATTAAATGCAGTGGCTGCACGTACCGCACGACGTTTTTAACGTTAAAAATTAATGCTCGAGTGGTAAAGTTAAAGTGCACGTGCAAACTGCACGCGGAATCGAGCACAAGGTGTCACATCAATCGTTTGCTTGTTTTCATTTGGAAAAATGCGTGATGCTTGGTGTGTACGTCGAAGCTCGCTTCACGTGTTACGGTTAACGGCGTCGTAATTCATTTATAGTAAGAACGCGTAAATCAAAATAAAATGTAATAAATGTTGAGAAAACTCTTTGACTAATTTCCTGTAATGATTGAAGTAGCTAACAATCAAAAGGTCCTTTCAGACTGAAAACATTTCTTAAAGTGTTAAATATCAAATGTTTATTAAACATTTTTTTTCAATCTCATATTTCTGAACTGGTAATAATAGTTAAGTTGTATATTTAAAGTTTTTTATAAACATCGTTACTTGAGTATGATTTGAGTTTAGAAAATTAAAGAGTCCTCTGAACGTTCGTCACTAAATTTCTTTAAAGTATTCACTGCCTTTTACCTAAAAATTTCTTATTGTTATAAGAACTAACTTGAAAAATGTAAGGTCAATATCTTTTAAACGATAAAGTATAAATTTCTTTAATGATACAATCATTTAATTTCGATCATAGTAACAGTATAAAATGTGTATAAAAAAGTAATCTTTCAAATTTTATATTACAAACATACAAAATATTTCTATTTCACAATATTAGGAAAATGTTAGAAAATAAGCCGAAAATTTAACATTAGTACTAATATGTGACTTATTTTATGTATCTCTATCTTTGTCTAAAACATTAACTCTTATCAGCAGAATATTTACTAAAACACGTAGAATATGGAATGCGGAATGCAATGTGAAACACCTTTAAATGCTCAATATTCTCGATAGTCTATATGTATCTTCTTATTTATTAATTAAGGCGAGAATTTAATATATTTAGTTTAAGTATTTTTAAATGAAAAAATAATTCATAAAAATCATTCAATACAAATTTTTAATATCAAATTTTTATTCGAAAAAAATGTAAGCTAGCTTCACGATTAATGAGTAATGAACTCTACTGAACCGTTTTCCAATCATGTCACCTTTGGCACGCGATAAAAATTCATCTTCATTAGACTTGATTTTTGGGTAATTGATAAGATAATAAGAAACTGGTAGAATTCGCTTTAAAGAATGAATTTCGTTTAAGTATTTTGATAATGTATCATAAATTTAACGTTTCTTAATTCAAAGTAGCGGAAAAACTGATTTATTGACTAATACGTCTTGATAAATTTTAATGCTTATTCGAATTTATAAGCATGCAGTTTTTCTGAATCATTCAAAAACTAATTGCAAATCCTTTAAAAAAAATTGTTTTTTTTTCAGTTTAACAATATTATTTTATTTTAAAGAAAATAAATGTCGAATTTAAGTATATTTTATGTTCAATTAAATAGAAAAAAGATTCAATAATTTTTAATAGTTAAAGTTCCATCGCGTAATAATTAAGCGAGATAGCTAAATACAAACAGGGCTCCTGGATCCTTGTAAAAATGCAAGTAATTGCAACGATGTTCAGAAACAGCTATATTGTATAAATGTACACCTTATAGTCACGTGGTACTATGGAGACATTGACACGCCTCCATTAAAGTTACATATGTAGTGGGAATGTATAAACGTCTTAGAAGAGCGCTTACAATCAGCTGCAACTTTTATAGTAAAAGTTTTTTCTACGTACAAGCATTGAATGAAATATTTATGAAAAGGCTAAATATAACAACAACAAAATTATTTTTACTCGTATTCATGTACATTTATATAGGGAAAAAAATGTTAGTTTCGATAAGAAAATTTGCCTCGTTTTGAAAATTGTAATCAAGCATATAATTAAATATAATAAACATTAAATACAATAATTAAATGCGGCTTTCACGATTAAAATTTAATTAATTTTGCGTTTAAAAAGAAACGTTACGGCACGACCGGACGTCCCGAACTAGGAAGCAATATTTGGCCGCCAGCCCCTGTGGCCTAATGGATAAGGCATCGGTCTCCTAAACCGGGGATTGTGGGTTCGAGTCCCACCAGGGGTACAACTTCTTTTTTAGCCGACGACTCGTTGAATTTTGGATTGATCGAAAAAAAATTTTCGAAAATTTTCCATGCGCTTTACGTTTTATTACAGTTTTGAATGTTTTACGGTGTAATTTTAATGCGCGACTTTTCTTGACGATTCAATTCTTTTGAGAAAAAGATATGACCTTTTATTGTTTCAATTTTATTATTACCAGGATAATTAATACGAACGTAACCGAGATGGATAAAAAAAAATTATAAATTTTTCTGAACTTTTTATACAACATTTCGCCCCTAATTGAATTACAAAACTTGATTGGTTTTAAAACATACGATCTCATAAAAAATGAGTTTCTGCGATAAAAAAATCATTTTAGAATTAAATATATCTTAAACTTTTAAAGTAATTTTAATAAATTTGTCAAAATGATTTAATTTATGGTCTTGGATATAAAAACTAAATGATAAATAAGATACGGGAATGAACAAAAAACACAATTTACCTAGATAACAAGTTTAATGAAATGTAATTTGAAACATGTGCGTCCCATTTGCATCAATAACAAAATATGTACACAACTGTTTGATTGATTAAAGCAGTTCACCTAGATGGCTTGTAAAATGTTAGAATTTCTAAAGACTTTGGATCCATAATGGCGACAAAATATGCTGCTTAATTATTTATAAGTACAACATTGAAGAAATTTACAATTCATTTATTTCCGTTGAAAAAATCACATGATGTTTTAGTATTGTCGTTATTAAGTCGTACGATATTCAATCGTACGTAATTCAATAAGGCAATAATTTATATTTATGTTTAACTAGATAGATTCAAAAAAATTCTTGTAAAAAAACAAGCCTTATTAAGTTAATGAAAAAATTAAGTATTAAGAGATTCCCTCAAATCCGTGTTGAAGTATTCGACATGTAAAAAAGTACTTGCACTGGAATCATATTATTTTACGCGCGGACTTTTTTACTTTATCTTGCTTTAAGTCATAAAGTTTCCCGATAAGTAGCTGCAATTTGTATTATTTTTTTACAAATTATTTCGTTTTCTTATTGTAATGTGAAATAAAACGAGCCGAAGGATCAGTGACGCCTTTTACCCATTTTGGCATCCAGAAGTACGGGATCAATTGTTCTGCGTGATTTTCGTAATGAGATTCAAAAATTTTTCTGTAAAGAAATTTTAAATTTAAATTATTTCTAAAACGATTATTTTTTATTTTTATTAGCATTTTGAAAATTTGTTCGAAAAAATTGTAAGATATTTTGGTTCTTTTGGTAGTTAATACAATAATTTTAGTTTATGTGTTTATTTAAATAATGAATGTAAATATTGTTCGGTATTTTATTCATTTTTCACATTGCAATTACTTCTTTATAATGAAAATTTTCCCGTCCTCTAAAGATAAATCATTTAATTTTTTAATTAAATTTTTAATTATAAAATTTATACTATTTTTATATTTTTAGACATTTTAATATTCAATAAATAAAATAATAAAGTTCATAATAATAATTACCTATAGTAATAAGCTTCTTTAGTTTTTGGAGTGCAGTGTGGGTATTTTTCATATGCGTTTTCTAGATCTTCATCTTGCACTTTTTCTTGCACAATTTCATCAATAATTTGAAAAAGTGATTTTTTAACGGACGTTACGCCGTCACTAAAGGCTTCTTTACTTCTCCATAAAATATTTTTTGGTAATAAATCGGATTCATCAAATGCTGATCGAAGTAAATGTTTCTCTACTCCATCTGTAATTATAATACATCATTAAAGATTTCTTTTATTCACTTAAAAAGACTATTAAACGTTTATTACCTTGCGGTGTTCGCAAATCGGCGTCTAGAGACAGATAGTAATGAGTAAATTGTAAATCTAAAAAGGGGACTCTCAGTTCTAAACTAAATGCACTGGTAGTCCTGTCAGCACGCAAACCATCATACAAATAAATATCCTTAAGCAATCTTAGAGATTCTTTGTGACCATCAAATGGAGTAGGTGCATTTCTAAAATAAATATAGCCTTGTGCCAGTTCATCTGCACCCTCTCCACTGAAGATTACTGTAGTATTGGTATTTTTCTTAATATACCTTGATATTAAATACATTCTGAAAAAAGAAAAGTTATGTATAAATAACTTAATTTATTTACAAAATAACAAATTAAACACAGGATTCATGAATTCACCCTATAGAAGCTCTAATTGTTGTGATATCAAATGTTTCAATAGAATAAATTACATTATTAAGAACTTCTGTAATATCTTTCTGTGTGATAATTATTTCATGATGTTCAGAACCAATGTGGTCTGCAACCTAAAATTTAAAGAAATTTATTAATAAATTTAATATTTTTAATATAATATAAAAATTTGATAGCATAAATTTAAGACCTGTCTTGCTGCTACAATATCTGGACTGCCTTCCATACCAATTGAAAAACTTTGAACTTTATATGGAAGATTTTGCTCCTTAGCAAATTTGACAAGAAGAGCAGCAACTAAACTAGAGTCAAGACCACCTGATAATAAGCAACCTATTCTTCTGTCAGCCATCAAACGTTTTTCCACAGCAGCAGAAAATAATTTTTTAATATTCTCTTGAATATTCTTTCCACTAAGCTCTAAATATAAAACATTATTTTTAAAATTATTTCAAAAATAAATAATTATTAAAATATAATTGTAAAATGTACCATTCCATGGGACATATGGAACAAAACTGGGCTTCTGTCCAGGTTCATGATAGCACTTTTGTCTTACAAACTTAACAAGCCCATCATCTAGAATATCATATTCTTCAAAGGTTCCTGGTGGAAATGGTTCTACTTTGTGTTTTCCACCCAAGATTTCTGCAACTCCTATTAAACTCTGCAATTTTCAGACCATAGTAAGTAAAATAAAATAAATAAAGAATAGTAATTCATAGATGCAAAACATTTTACAAGTAGTTAGACTGTAAAGATGCCTTACTTTAGCTTCAGAAGCTACAGCCAACTGTCCATTTGTAGTACAAAGCCTGAAAAGAGGCCTAACACCGTATGGATCTCTGCCAATTAAAATCTTCTTCTTCTCTATATCCAGCAAGCAAAATGCAAACACACCATCCAAAGCTTTGCACACTCCATCTGCTCCTTGAGTGGCATAAAGATGAGTAAGTACTTCAATATCACATTTGGTTGAATATTCAAATCCATACTCTTCCTTCAGCTATAATTAAAAAAAAAAGCAAAAATATGAAATTCTAAATTCTCTTCTCTTTCAAATTTATATTACTCACTCTTTTAAAGTTGTAAATTTCTCCATTACAAAGCAAGTACAACAATGGGTACTTATAGACCCTGATTGGTTGCATTCCACAGAGACTATCAACAATGGACAGTCTGTGAAAGCCCAGGTACGAGTTCTGCAAATCAAACAAAGAATGTCAATCAAAAATCAGGTTCGAAAAACTCTTACATCATCCGAAGCATGCAGATTCTTACCGGAACACGGCTGTCATGCTCGAGTTTGAACGCATCGGGCCCGCGATGCGATATTTTGGAGAAGTTATCACAGATGCAGGTGAGCGAATTGGTGTCAAGTCCAAATAGAGCCCAGAGGCCGCACATGATGATGCTCGTCGCCTAGATTTCTCGAACGAAGCGCGCTGCACCGTAGCCTGGTGTCGAGTGACTCGCCGCCGCTGGCACATATAGCGCGGTTCGATACCAGCTGCGCTAGATTCTCCGCGACCACGTGGAATCGCCGCATGATAAAAGCCTACCGTCTCGTTGCCTAAGCCGCGAACCAAAAGCCTGCTACACACTGGACACTGCTGCTTCGCGTTCCACGTACGGCCGTTCTCGATTCCGTTCGATTTCTTCGCGGTTCCTTATCGCGCGAAAGATTTGAGCAGCACGCGCGAAGTGGTAGAGCTGTTTTATGTTTTGCTGGCAAACAAAAGTACGATGAACACGCGCTGGCTTATCTTGAGCTTTAGAATATTAGCTATTGTGCTAAGATTGCTGGAAGGATGCACATAATGATCATTCTAGAAAATTTGATTTTATTACGTTTTTGCCGGTTATACTTTTTTAATTTTAAAACTTCTAAAGAGTTATTACTAAATTTCTTTTAATCGCAGCTTAAAATTATTGATTTTCTTATAACGTGCATTGGAAGATTAAAAAATTGTAAAACATGCTCTATTTATTTGTTTAAAAGTCTTCCTCGGTTTAATTAATAGTGTCAAGACTAAAACTAGTTTTTTTGTTTGTAATAAATTGCTTACTAGCCGCGACATTTATTTGGGTCTTTTTTTCTTTACGTTAATAATAATTAAATTAATTTCAATTTTAGTATTAAATACATTAATTTCTCAGATTTATTAATTATTTAATCCTTTTATTATAGTGGCTAATATTTGCATTTTTTAAACAAAAATAAAAATAATTAAATTATTTTTAAAAAATGACTTTCTATAAGTTTTTGCAACTGTAAAATACTAGATGAATTTACACCTAGCAGATTATGTAATTGGGAAAATAAATTTTAATAACGTAAAAAATTAATTTATTCATTTTTATTCCATTTTAAATTAACATTTCTTACAAATTAAATTATTGGTAAATTACCTAACATCTTTGGAATTAAGCAATAACAAGTGTGAATTATAAGCGTTTAGAATAACTTATAGCTAAAAATTAATAAGATTTGTTAAAAAAAATTTTAAATTTCGTTCAATTTTTAATCATTGAATTAAATTTTCTAAACTAATTAATTAAAGTGTGTAAACGTTTTCCTATCAAACTATATTAAAATAACTCTCTGAATAATTGCTGTAAATGTATCGAAAAATGAGCTTTAAAAAATACCTTTTATCGTAAAACAATACTTCCGCTCCAATAAAAATCGATACGCGAAAAAAGCTGAGACTCATTCAGCAAACTCCAAAAAATCCATATGGACCCAATAACCCATCGCGGAAACTTTTCGCCAAGTCCAGGCTAAGCTTTTGAAAATTCGCTCTACCTAGACATGACTGTAGCTTACCTCGTTTGTGACAGTAAGATAATAGGTATAAGCAAGTCGCAAGTGTTTGGTGCGCAGGCGGGAGCGGCCTTTCGCCCAAGCATAACACAGACTCGCAGACATCACAGAGACAGAGCCGTGTCAGGCAGCAGGCAGGCAGGCGTTCGAGTCAGCGCTCTCAAGTCAGTAGACGTTCGGCGGCGGACGAGCTCTCGTGCGTGGTGGCTGCGCGCTGGCTCCTCGTCGTCGTCCTCGTCCTCGGCGCGTCCGTGTGTGAGTGTGTGCGCTCGCGTTTGCGGCTTTCCTTGGCCGCGAGAGCTCTCGGGGGCCAGCAGACCAGAGAGGCGACCGAGCGACTGTCCTCCCTGGCGGCTTGGCCGCGAGGGTGCGAGTCTCCCCCGGGTCGAAAATGGCAACCACGACCTCGTCGGCGGCGGTGGCTGTGGCCTCGGTTGGTGCCGCTCCGCAGCAGCAGCAGTTCCCGGTCAACAAGCTCATCAGGGTCGGCTACTACGAGCTGGAGAAGTCGATCGGCAAGGGGAACTTCGCCGTCGTCAAGATGGCCACCCACGTCGTCACGAAATCCAAGGTGACAATAATACGTACCCATGATCGCGCTCTCTCTCTCTCTCTCGCTCTCTGTGTACGTACGCCTGCGACTCTGTACACTTGGTACGCGTCCGTGTGTGTGAGCCAGAGAGAGAGAGAGAGGGAGATAGCACTAAGAAAAAAAAACATAATCGCCGATTCTCGTACATACATGTACATACTCTCCTTTCGATCTTTTTTTTCCTTGAAGAGAGGCAGCGGCATACTCTACTCTGTAGTACTGTACCTCCTCTTTCTCTCTCACTCTCTCATGCACATTGTGTTTAGAACGATCGACTTGTGCTTGTGTGTGTTTCTGCACACGCTCTTTTATCACCCACTTTCTCCCTCTCCGAGGCGAAGCTGTCACAGACGTACGTAGACACGCGACGTCTGCAGACGCAATTTTTTTCGAACCCCGAAAATTTTTGCTCTCCCTCCCTCTCGCAAACGATAAGAGGCGACAGCGCGTACGCAGAAGTACGCATGTGTGCGTGCGGAGGAAAAAAGAGCAGAGATGAATGGAAAAGGAGAGAGAGATGGAGAGAAAGTACCGAGAGCACGAGAACGAGAAGGAGAATCGTCGATATAAGCGCTCTCCCGTCGGCGCTTTTTCTCGCTCTCTGTCTCTCTTTCTCTCCCTCGGCAGAGGCAACAGACAGAGACGGAGCGTATGTTTACGAATATCACGCGACGCGTCTGCAAGCATTCTTAATTCCCGTCTTGGTTTTTTTCTTTCTCCTTCTCTCTCGCGGCAGCGATTTTCCGCTCGACGGGACGCTGCTGCTGCAAGTCGAGAAATTACCGGATACGTACGCACATTTGGCGCATGATTCCGTTTACGTCATACGCAGGGAGACGACGAAAAAGAGAGAGAGAGAGAGAGAGAGAGTGAAATTGGAACGGCAGGGAGAGGGACAGACATGCAGATCTTGTCATAGATGACGTTTAAAGGGCTACCTATCTCTATCTCTCGCTCCCACACTTGCCTTGCTTTTCAAGTCCTTTCTCAAGGAGGCCTCTTTTCTTCATTGTTTTTCCAATGGAATATTGCACCTATGATGTCATAACTATTTGTTTTTTTAATTTTCGCTAGGATGTTTTTCTCTCCACTTGGATTGACTCTGTTTATCTTTGCAAATGCATTGGATACACTTCAAGATGGGAGAAAAGAGACTTATTGAAATTCATGAACATACGTTCTCTTTCAAACATTGAGCAATGCTCCTATTCTAATGATTTTCAACTTTGCATACAATTTAAATAATTTTGGTTTTGCATTTAAATGTATTATTGAAAAGTATAACAATTTCACAGCTGCTGACAATTGAAAGTTTTAAATTCAATGAGTTGCTTGCATAGTATTTTGAAATAAATTATTCTGCTATTTGATAAAACAATAATTATTATTTCAATAATAATAGCATTCATTTTAAAGTATTTTTATGTTATTCTGCATTGAGAAAACAACATTCATTTTTAAGAAAAATAAATGAATAATTTACTTTATTAATATAATTGTAACTCTATTTTAATTTTTAATTGCATTTATTGATCAGTAAAATTAACTAAAATTTTAATATGAAAACTAATTTACTAATAACTTATTATGAGATACTAACTTGTTTAGCTTCTAATAATGTTTTAAGTGCATGAATGTGCAAATTTATACAAAAACAATTTTTAGTCAATTTTGGCAAGCTTTTCTGAAAAAAATAAATAAATGTAGATAGGAAGAAAAAGTTTAAATCATCGTTATTGAGTTTGTTCCACACTAAAATGAAATAATGTAATTTTCAATACAAAATATTCTTAACACAAATTATTATACTTAAAAAATATCAGATAAAATTTAAAATAAAATATTTTAAACTTTAAAAAATAGTAAATTCAAAGTTTAACAATAATTATTCCCTCTTATAGGTGGCCATTAAAATTATCGATAAGACCAAATTAAGTGAAGAAAATTTAGCAAAAATATTTCGTGAAGTGCACATAATGAAGAGACTGAGGCATCCACATATAATTAGACTTTATCAAGTAATGGAGACAGAAAAAATGATATATTTAGTGACAGAATATGCTCCTGGTGGAGAAATATTTGATCATTTAGTAAGAAATGGTAGAATGGCAGAAAGTGAAGCAAAAAGAGTTTTTCGTCAAATTGTTGAAGCTGTTCGTTACCTTCATCGACAAAGAGTTGTTCATCGAGATCTTAAGGTATTTTAAATCTTAATATAAATTAACTTTTTAACTTTTAATCATTTAACAAGCACAATGAATTTTTTGACTCATAAAAGTAAGCTGTGAATGTATGTACTCGTTAATTTGAAGATTACTTCTTATCTTAATATATTCATATCCATATTAACTAATTTAAAAAAGTGTTTCTGAATGACAAAATTTTTTAAGTTTTACAAATTATCAACTTATTTTAATTTATTTAATTGAATTTTTTGACTAGTAGTAATTAAAAATTTAATGTTTTCTAAATTAGTAAATATGAAATATACTGTACAAAAGCTTCTTTTTATTAATAAAATTTTAATATAATTATTGCATTTTAGGCTGAGAATTTGCTACTTGATGGGGACAATAACATAAAGCTAGCAGACTTTGGTTTTAGTAATGAGTATAAACCAGGTGTCCCTTTGAGCACATGGTGTGGTTCACCTCCTTATGCAGCACCTGAAATTTTTGAGGGTAGGCAGTATGATGGTCCTCGTGCAGATATTTGGGTATGAATTTTCAATAAAAATTTAATTTCTGTGTATGAAATGTTATCTTATTAAAATTAATTTTCAGAGCTTGGGAGTTGTATTGTATGTACTAGTTTGTGGAGTTTTACCCTTTGATGGACCCACTATGCAATCCCTTAGATCTGTAGTGATCTCAGGAAAATTTAGGATACCATTCTTCATGTCTGCAGGTATGTGAATAATAATTTTTATTATAACAACTGCAAGTGTATCTACATAAAAATTTCAATATATCCTTACTATGTAGTAAATTTACTATTTCACTTTTTTCTTTAATTACATTTTCTGGATCTTCATTGAACTACGGACACTTTGTCTACCCATAATTTTAAAACAGTTACTGTTCCACTAAAAACTACAACTCTGCAGAAAACTCATTAAAATTCCATTAGATGTTTTACCGCAATTAATCTAATTCTATGCATTAAAAATTTTGAAGGTTACAAATCAGCTATTTGAACCTAGTCTTGCTTTGTAGATGAGAAAAAGCGTCATTAAGACTGAAAAAACGTTCGTTTTATTGTTTTAAGACCGTTATTTTGCAATAAATCTTGTAGGTCAATGTCTTATTATATAAATAAGTGCATCAATATTAGAAAAACACTTTTATTCATGAAAATATAGTTAGAAAATGAAGGTATTAGATTGTTCATCTGAAGGTTTATTTTTAAAATAATTTAGTACTCATAAAACTTTTTAGTACTGTAAAATATATATAATTCTTTTAACAGTATTCTGCTATATAGTATTATCGTATTTTTTAAAATAATTTTTATTTTAAAATAATTAAAATTTGTGAAATAAAAAAAAAAAATTCTATTGCTTTAATATAAAATTTATTAGAGCAATAAAACTATTCTTACATATTATAATGAGTCTGCAAAACTGTCACTGATAAATAATTCAAAATTAATGGAAGTGAAAACTAAAACTCTTTCCTTTAACTTATTACAAGATTTAAAACGATTTGAAGAATTGAAAAAAGGATACAATTGCAAGAAAAATTTACATAAAAATACTTTTATTTTACATTTACTAAAATATGTTAAAAAATTTAACTAAATTATTTGAAAACAATTGACTAACATCCCTTTTTTCGCAGAATGTGAAAAGCTGATAAGACACATGCTTGTGGTGGAGCCTGAACGCCGACTCAGCATCTCGCAAATCCTGTCACATCAGTGGATGGGTGGCGACGGACAGACACCAGATTCCGAATCGGATGATGAATCGTCGCCGCAGCAGCAATCGGTCGCGCCACCCTTAAATCAGACCGTCATCGAGACAATGCTCACGTTACCGGATCTCGACTTGGATACACTGCTGCAGTCGGTAAAGGGGAACTCCTACAATCACATCTACGCAATTTACAATTTACTCGTTGACCAATTGGAAAAGAACGCAGTAACGAGCGTGCCAAGCATACAGACATTGCCCGGTGGCTACGCTCCCGATGACACTCATCAGCTGGAAAAGGTAATCGTGTGCTTTCCTGACTATATATTTTCTTGTTTTGAGCGTTTGACATTGGTATTGTTGGTGAAGGGTAATTGCATGGTAGACGTTTGATTTAAAGGGAAATGGGGTATTAGGATTACGTAATTTACTTATTGATTAGTGAGGGTTTTAAATATGAAACTTGGAATATAGGGAAAACATTCTTAAAATTTTGTGGAAATTCAATAATAACATATGTTTTGAACCCTTTCAGGAAAAAATTTACACAGGGGCACTTATGTTCATAAGCTTAATCTATATAGTCTTTTCGAATATGTTTTGAAAAGATGTTAAATTTCAGTTTGACGACTAACAATGTCTATCTTACAGTCAGACTGTTGTAGAACTTTATTGCACATTAGTTTCAAACTGCAACAGTGGATCTTTGCTAGTTATACAATTATTTTTTAACAATATTTGTTTCAAAAGTTTGATTTTCTATATTAGAAAAATTATTTTTAATGTTATTTTTAAATATTAAAAAATGTTTGAAAAAACCAACTGAAAATGAGTAAATACAAAATATTATCGATTGTAAATCGACAAAGTTTAACGTCTTGGTAATTAGTCATTGAAGCTGTTGATTATTTTTTATTTGAAAATGCGTTAAAACATAATATTAAATTAGTTCATTTAGTTGAATTTATTATTTCAAATTATCTTATTGTTTTTTTTGCATTATTTTCTTTAAATTTGATTTTGCAAATATTGCTAAGATATTTTTTTTTTTTTTTTTAACGAATTATACAATTTAATTTATAATATTCAGAACAGAACTAAAGTTCTTCTAATTACATACAAATCAGATTCAATAAATGTAATTTATAGAAAGGCTCATTTTACATTTTTTACACAAGGAGTCTACTCTATGGATATCTTCAAGGAATGTACATTTTTCTCAGATATTACAACAATGTAATTAGTGTTAACTTATGGCACTACTTTCTAATTCCGATTCCTTTTCCAAATAATCAATAGTTTCAAAAGTGCATCTTTACGTTTATATGCTCATTAAAATTAGTTAATAAAGTCCTTATTAATGTATTAATTAGTCTTATAGTTTTTTTCAAGTTTTAATTCTAAAGAAGTAGTTGTAATTATTATTTAAATGAAGTCCACGTCAAACAATATCGTCTTTCACAAATCTTTGCTTCTTGCTTTACTGAATTTGCATTTGTGCCTTGGAAAATATTAACGCACTTTAATCCGATTGATTAGACCATCATCTTGTATATTATGTATGTAAGTAGCTTTTTTGTTCCTTTTTTTAATTAAATCAACATTTTTTAAATTTATTTTAAAACCTTGCTTTTAAATCTAAAATTTGAATTAAAATTGATAAAGTTAATAATATTTTTCTTTAAAGTTCACTTTTTGTTGACATTAAAAAGTCTTCATCAATAATATCAATCAGCAAAGCTCAGAAATCTGAGTATGAAAAATAAAAATTAACTGTGCCCTACAGTTCGGCGAGACAGAGGGCGAAATGGAGGAGCGAAGTGGTTTACAGTTGCCTATCGGCACCCCTTATCATGCTACAAGACGACATACTGTCGGTCCAGGCGATACTGCCCACCAACCCGCTGGAGTCGCATATCCTTGTGGCTATAACGTTGGTTATGCACCGCTGCATCTGCTTCCGAGTCTTCAACTGAATGCAGAACCGCAAGTGCTGCCTCACACGAATCTCGCACTCAACTTACCGTTGGTGCAGAATCAACCGCCTCAGAATTTTCAGATCAAGGATCAGCACTTGCTTAAGCCTCCCTCTGCCATGGGAGCAAGTAAGTCGTGAATTTTTAGTTATTTTCTTTGCGAGTTTTAATTTTGATCGTTCATTATTTATCTATCAATGTAATGTATTGTATTTTTAGCAAGCAGTTTTGGACGACGAGCTTCGGATGGTGGAGCTAATTTACATGTTTTTTATCAACAACAGCATGGTAGTAGTAGTGGAGAAGAAGGTAGTTGTAGTTGGAGTCAACCTGGCAGTAGAGAACATTTACAACCAGTAAGTAATTACTTTTAACATTAACAATATCACATAAAAACAAGAAATTGAACTCTAATGTTTTAACAGCCTGGCAGTCCAGTGTGTTCACCGTCGCTAAGTAGTACGAACGGCGGCGACAGTAGTCCAGGCAGCTCCTTAAGTACCGGTAGTGACACCAGACGACGTCGCTCTGGTCTTACCACAGTCACACAACGACCAGGTATCACAGTCGTTCTTTTGATTTTTTCGTTTATTTTTGCGATTACTTCTTATTATAATCATGTATTTCTCGCCTAGTAGATATATAGTATGCTATATGTATATCGTATTTATTCGTTTTGATCATGTATGTATTTAGATAATTCTGATATATGATTACTTTTCACATTTTTTCACGATATACATTGATTTTTTTATTTCCCCCTCTCTTTTTTTTTCTTAATTTACATATTTTTGCACAGAGTACTCTAGTTGAAATTGAACATTTACTGTTTGTGATAAACACAAGAAATACGTTATAATATCAGATTCAATTTGTTTACATGGAAAATTTTTTAAATAACACTTGGTATCGATGGGTGTAGATATAACTTTTTATTTCATTTTACATTGTGTCACTACTCATGAAATCCATAAAATTTAATATATGGATAATAATTCCATGCTTTTCATTTTATGTTTACTATTTATACATTCTTTATTAAAAAAGCTTTTATATGTTTCATTATGAAAAAATCCAATCGCGTATTTTAGTGTACATCAACGCAAAAGGCATTTTCGGTAATTAATTTTCTATGGTACTGGAAACTATCGCTTACTTACAAATGAACATAGAGTAAATCAATTACAATTAAAGTCAAAATAAAAACTGTTTACAGCACATACAATTATTTAAATCATTTTTAAGATATTGATATAAATGTAAAAAATATAAAATATCAATATTTTTACATAGTTTTACAATAGTTTTACAATTTCCACCAGGGTACATACACCATTAAATAATCAAGGGAACTGTTACTTTCATTACTCTTTAGAAATCGATTATTTCTTTTAAGTTTTATTTAAAATCTAAAAGCTTCAAAATTTTTATTTCAACTACACAAATAATTCAGTTTTGTGTAAAACGCATTCATCGTTTTAAAACAAAAATTTCTTTAATTGTTAATGAATATTTTCTTTCTTTCACAAAAAATATAATTCAAATTCGTCTAATAAAGATTTTTAAATAAATTAAAGTACGACGGTTCCCTAAAGATTATAAGAATTTTAATTTCATCCAAAAAAATTTTTTTTTTTGTTCTCTTTTGGTTTTGCATGGTTTTATTGTGTCCACTGCACACAAAAACATATGTACACGTTGTTATCACCTGGGCGCTCGTTCTCCCAACACTTCCGTGTGTCCAATATCGTTGTTGCGCCGCGCGATGTGCATGTAGTTTTGAACCCCGACGTTGTCGTGGAGGTGGAAAAGAGGATGAACAGGTGTTATCTGCCAGCGAGGCTGCTACCAAACCATCTAAAAGGCGGCGGTGGTCCGACCCTGCCGCATCACAGGAAAACCTCCATTTACCCCACCAGTACTGGTAACTCGTCCTTTTATTTTGAGTTTTGCATTGCTTTCTTTTGTGATTTTGTCATTTTTATTTGTTTGTTTGTTGCATTTTTTGGCTTGCTCGTTATATCTATGTGATTGTGTGCTTTTGTATTGTGAAAGTTTTGTCACTAAATATATAGCTTGCAAATTGTCGTTGGTGCTGATTGAGACACAATTGATTGTAATTAAAGAGTATTTAGATTGCATACGTTTTTTTTTTAATAGATGTGAAAGTTGGTCATTAAAGTGAAATGGTTTAATTACGTTGAGATTATAATTGATATAGAATGGTGATTTTGTGCTTGCATATATGTGTTGCATTTCATTGTTATTTGTCTGGGTAATAATCTTTTCTTTTGCAATAAAATTTTCAAATACCGCGAACTTTTTTTTCATTGTATTGACGAAAGTTATTAAAGAAATTAAGGTACAGATCTGACGTCATTGCTGAAAGATTTTTAAATCTCTGTACACCTATTTCAATTCGTAATGGGTTCTGACGGTCACGAGTGCCTTTCGTCGGAAACTGAAATCTGTGACGTCATGAATTTGACGTCAGAATGCAACTATATAGTTTGATTCTGGCAGTCGTGAATTTTTCAGCTCACGATTTCACTGCGGATTAATTACTTTACGCTAAAAATACAATTAAATTTTTAATGGCAATAAAAAATGCAATATCATATAAACATGATTTTATCAATGAAGTTGTGGTTTCGAGAGACTTAGAATGAAATTAAGATATCGTATGAATGTATGTATTGATTATTAAATCATTTAAAACACTTATATATGTGTTCATATTTACTCATACCAAGTTAGAAGAAAATACTTAATCAATCGTTTGAAAAAATTTAATGAAACGAAAGTCCTTATGGAAGTAATAGAAAAATTAAATAACTATTTAAGATTTACAGTTTTAAAAATAAGTATATTAAAAATCTAATTATTAAATTTAGGATACTGTATCATAATTTACTACATTCGTTAAAAGTACGTTGCAGCTATACTATTTTTAAGTGCACATATTATTAAATTCTACAATACAAATACGAGAGTTCAATTTATATTATTTTCTCAGAAAGTGTCTCACAAACGAAAAGAAAGGACATTCGCGTCATATTTAAAGCGTTCAATCAATAAAGTGAGCAGTAATACTTACCTCGACATTGAAATTGTTTCGACAGCCGGCCCAAGAGATTCGTACAAGGAACCGAGCGTCCACGTCACGACGGCGGAGCGCTACTCTCCAGTGCGTAGAGCGTCCGAAGGCTCAGGGCCCCAAGGCCCCGGTATCCAGGCGCTCCAACAGGAATACCAGCAGCTACAAAGGTTGGCTTCGCCCTCGCATAGCCCCGCCAGCATTCCTGGCTCGCCGGTTCACGAGAGAGGCGTCGCAGCAATAACTCAAGGTTCGTGCTGTTACGGCACTTTGAGTTTAAATAAATTAGAGTGAATCTTCGGTTCAGAAAATCAAGAAAAAAGATAATAATTTAAAAAAATTAATGCAGGCTTTAATTATAGGGCAAATCAAATATTTTAAAGTCTTGATTATCTCATTTTATTTCTTTTCAAAAGAAGAGTCAAATGAAGAACAAAGATATTAAGAACTATGAAAGTAATTGTGTTGTAAATTTGCGTAGGTCTCAGCGGCTTGACGACAGCACCAGTACAGGGTAGTATAGTTCACGGAACTCCAACGCAACAATCTGCTGCCTTGGATTTAAGTCCACTGAGGCACCACCGTTCCCCAGCAACGACACCCGTAAGCTACTCTCCTAGTAACAGTCCTGCGTTGGATATGATTCAAGAAGAGCATCCTGTCGATGTATTAAGGGTAAATGTTTAGGACTTAATTAATTTCAGTAATTTACTTTTTTGTCTATAATTGGCAAAAGAAAGCGGCAGAAGTCGTATAAGAAAAATTAAAATATTTAAGTAGATCCCCTTGCTTTTCACGCAGATTCCACCGCCTCCACAGATCTCGGTGACGGATGTCCTCGGTGGGCAAGTAACTCTCGTCGGCTGTTCGCCGTCGCCTTCACCTTCTCCAGATTCTTTAGAGGACATCTTGCCGCACTACAGTCCGCTGCCGTCCTTTATAATATCGGAGCCATGTGATCCTCTCAGACCAAGCATTACGCGTGGCATTGGTCGACCGATCGGTACACCCATTCCTGCAGAAGTTGAGGTCACCTTGTCGGACGAATCGAGTCGTTTGAATTCTGAAGCGATTCTCGGTAGAGTCAAGCAAATCATCGACGCACACGCACCTCCAAAGGGCTTTATTTTTTCGAGGCAGGAGGTGGACGGTAACGGACTCAGTCTTGAATATCCAGGTGGTGTACAGATCGAGTTGAGGGTATGCGAAAGCGAGGAGAAAGAGGCAAAGGGTATCAAAATGCGAAGAATCAGCGGGGACCAATTTCAATACAGCCAGCTGTGTCAGCAGCTCATCTCTTGCATCACCGTTTGACGACATCAGAAGATGGCCGTCGTTATTACTTTTAACGTCGTTCTTAGGGACTGGCTTGTAAGCTTTATTAAGAGCAAGTTTAGGCTAGCTAAGTCGTACGTCTTGCGATCACGATTGGTGGGCTGTTAAAACGAGTTTTCAAGCTTGATTTGAAATACTTATGCAAGGACTTAAAAATAAAGTAAGTTTGTTTGAATCTGCATAAATTTAAAGTGATCGAAATTAAAAATTAAACAATTAGAATTTACAACGGTGTAAATGCAGCCATTGCATTTATAAGAATTTTAAAAGATTCAAACAAAATTCCTTAAACTTTTTCGCTAAAAGATTCATCGAAATCATCTGAAAACTTGTTTTAAATTTTAGATAAAAGAATTCAGAATTTTTACGATACAGTTTATAAGAGTGACGATATAACCTATTTAGTAAATACAGGTTTATATCTTATGTCTTATCATTTTAACTGCTACTACAAACATCATCAGCTATTAATCGAAATGTATTTATTAACTAATAGCATCTGTGTACATTTTAACGTTAGATCTCATAAATTCTGAATTTATTCTACTTCGAATGTTCATCAATCGTGTATAATTGGATTTTACCCTATGCAAGGGAAAATAATTCCTATTACTTTCAATGGAATTTTCCAGCTGATTCTTAAAATTTGTTTCTTTACTCCGTGTCTTTGTTATCTTCGTATCCTATTTTATATTGTGTAGAAAAAGTGCGCTGATTCGTCGTATTTCTTTTTTTTTTCTTTTTTTTTCTTTTTTTTTATTACTTTGAGTTTTACATTCCTAGAAAAAATAATGGTGCCAACGAGTACGACGTTCGTCTCGTAGCCCTACTAATGCGCAGTATTGCTGTTTTTGCATGCTGGATCTTAAATGACGCGCGCATCCAGAGGAGATTGACTTCGAGTACCTTTATTTATCTTTGAAAGTTACTTTTCAGGAAAAGAAAGCAACTGTTTTTAATTTTTTTTCTTTGCACGAATTAGATCTCAAATGCTGCTATGAATTTAAGTGAATTTAAAAAAAATCAATCTAAATTTAATTTTTCGCTTTCGCATAAAAATGATTGATTATTTTAATAAGATAATAATTCTAGATTATTTGATTCGTTAGTTTCTTTAAAAAAAATTTTATTTCATTAGATTGAGAATGTCTTATCAGACCAAAGCATGTAAACGAGCATTCCCTTTTACCTGCAAGGATGTATACCATTATTTTATCCCTGCAATTGACGGCACCGTTAAGAACCTTAGTTTTTCTAATTGTAAATAAACATCGAGCTATTGGAATCGAATGTCTATAACTCGAATTTTGAAAATGAAATTGACTTAGCATGCGGAACCAAAGATAGATAAAGCACAGACTTAAAAACAAATTTCCATTCAGATATATAAAGCTAATTGATTTTAACTAACGTACTAAGTGCATATAAATTGTTACATAGAATAAGTGTCTTAATTAGTGAGTTTGTGCCCACTGTGGACATTTTTAAGATTTTTGGAAAAACAAAGTATTGTGACCTTAAATATTCTCAGAAGTGATTCTAAGGGAAAGAAGAAAATGCTTTAATGCAGTTTAATGTATATTTAGTTTCTATTGTTTTGTTAACGTATTTGAACTTGATGTTGGCTTTAATTAGTAGGCTAATAGGGACACTTACTCTATCAAAGTAAAAAATGATTTAAATTATAATTATTTTTAATTGAATGTAAAATTTTTTACATTGACTGTAGTAAATTTTTTGTTGTTCTTTAAGAACTTAAATTATGTAAAAAATTGTTTTATTTTAATTACATTTTTCAAGATTCTTATGATCAACAAACGTTTCTCTGAGAAGGTACTTGCCTAATTAAACGAAATTAATGTAAACATCTATGTATTTTTCAAACGTAATGTCCTTTAAAAACATACAAATATGTAACACATGAAGTGTTCTTGTAAGTACTCCTATGTTGGTTGCTTTTTCATATTACTGATGTAATGGAATCGTGAATGAGCTTCATGGTGAATCATTGTATGTATTGTCATTTACCTGTGTAAATAGAAGACTTAAGTGTAAATATTCTGTGGTGATATTTTATGATAAAATACAAACTTGATCGCTCATAAAAATGCGAAGGGAAACTTTATTGTGCAAAGAAGACGTATAGAAAAATAATACTGCACAACTGTGAATTAGTTAATGAAGAATGTTTTGAGCTGAATTGTAATGTCCAGTTAATGAAAATGATGTCTTGAAATTCTTATTTTTATTATATAATCTGTAGCGTATTGGAGTTCGTTGAAAACTATAGAAAAATGTAATGGGTTAAACAGATTAGGAAACATGATCTATTTAGTCAATTTATGTGCTGGACACTTATTTTATGTTATGAAAAAAGCGTTTTGTTAAAGCAAAGATTCAATTACGTTTTTATTAAATTGGATTACTGTAGCGTCGTTCGATTTCGAATAATGCCATGTAGGGACTAAAAATCATTCAAAGTGGAAAAACAATTGAAAGAAAATATTTTAGCCCTATTTTTCATTGATCGTTCGGTGCCGGATAGATTTTTTTTAAATGTATGATAAAAATGTAGTTGCAAAGAATTGTTCAAAGCAACGTACAGTCAGTTTACTGTTAAATAGAATTTTGGGCTACGAATTACGCACATACTGTCGTATCTTTGAAAATAATTGTATATAGATATATTAAAATACACACACACATATACACAAATTGTACGAAAAAGTAAATGATAGTAGAGTATATTGTATGTATGGAAAGGAAGTAAAAAACTAGGCAGAGATTGATAATAACGAGAAAAAGCCATTCTGTAATATAATTATGAAATTAATGAAATTCAAAATACTGCGACGGGAATAGAGTACAGATAGTGTTTTCTGCTGTCAATTCTTCAACTAAGACTGTGATTTTTAAATATATTAATTATAATTAGAAAACTCGTTATTAATACACGCCAAGCGACTAAAAGAGATAATAAAAACAAATTATCCAAAACCTTTTTTTTTGTTATTTTTATTTCATAATTTTATTTTATACCTTTTATACTTTATTTTTGTTTTCCCCTTCAGGCTAACGAAAAAAAAGTTAGATTATTAAAGTTTAATTGGAAAAATTTTTAATACACTTAGTATTTTGTATCTCAGTTTTTAAACCACTTGCTGTCCTTTTTGTTCAAATATGGCGAACCAAACGTATTTACTTTAACCTAACTGTAACTGAACCTTTTCTAGTAACATTAAAGACCTAACTTTAAAGACGAAAACATGTACATGAAATTTCCTTCAAAGATTACTTTACGTCGTGTCAACTGTAAATAAATTAATTAAATATGTGATATTTGGAATAAACAAATTTAAGCGTAAGGCAACAAAAGATGTTTGGAACAATACGCGATAAGTTCCACTCTATGCAAGAAGGGCTTTCAGCAAGGTAATTAAATCTTAGATATTTTTGTTGCATTTATTTTTATACTTTAAGTAACCTTATTGATAAACTTTTATAAATACTGTGAAAATACAATATTGATTTTAAATTATATATTTATATTTATATTATTTTAAATTATATTTATTTTTAGCATTTGCATTTATACTTGTTATTATTGCATAATTTATGAAAAACAAAAGATTAATTCATTATAAATATTTGACTATTATTACAGTATACGTGGATTAACACTTGCTGAAGCCTCCTCAAAGCCTAAAAAAGTAGTTAATGTTAGGAATGTTAATTATGATGCTGGTGCTGATTTACTCCATCATTTCCAAGTAGAGTGGAATGAATTGCACGAGCTTGCTGAAGAAAATGCACAGAATGCTCAGGAAGCTGACGCATTAATTGCAACTATCCATGAAAAACTAGAACTGCAGTGGAATAGTATTTCAACATTAAATAGTAGTTTGGCCTCCATTCCTAAAATTAATAATACTATTCAATCGTTAATGGACCAGATAGGTAATATACATATATATATATATATATAGAGCTTGTAAAATCTAAGGTTATTTTCTGTGATATTTTCTTCAGGTTCTTTACAAGAGTTATTTGAAGAGGTAGACAGTGCAATTTTCGAATTACAAGATTTACAAGAAATTTTAGATTTACAAAGTGGCCAATTAGATCATAGGTTTCAGTTGGCCTTGTACAAAGAAAAAAAATTGTCTGAATTGAAACAGATTAGAGGTCAGCATACTTATTTAAACTATATACAATATTTTTTATTTAAAATTTAATTATTACATTTCTTATGTAGAAAATTTAGCAAGTGAACATGCAGAAAAAGTTGTAAAACATGAACGAGAGCAAGAAAAATTACTTAAGGAGAGGCAAGAAACTTTTGAAGAGGCCTTTAAAGAAGAGTTGCAGGAGTACAAAAAGACTGGTTTAGTCCCTAGTAAATAAAATATTTTTTATATATTTTTAAAAAATTATTTATTCATAACAAATTTATAAACAAAAAGTTCTTTTTTTCTTACAGGAACGCCTTCAAACACAGCAAAAGGTCCGAGCTTAGAGGAAATAGTTTTAGATACAGATTCAGTTGATTACAATGAATTTCTCAAGGAATAATGAAGCAATATTTTTTATATATTTTTAATAATTGGTTATTTTATATTTTTTAACTGTCTGTTTTCTTCGAAGTTTATATTTAGCCGCAACAGGCGGTCACGGGACCATGAGTTTGATATAAAACTCGTCCATGTGTAATAACTAGTGAGATACAAAAGTGGTATGTACATAAGTTTATGGAGTACCTACCTTTCATTACAAATATTTATGTAATTACAGCATTTTGTACAAATTCTATTTTACAATTTGGCTTGATTATAAAAATATTTTACCCATCGAAATTATCAATGAGTTTCATTCAACAAGTCTCTTCAAAATCATCCTTTTTTAAAACGTATTAAATCGTTGGACACCCCTTGAATATTGATCATTACTCCTGGAGCTTTGAGTTCTTCTGGAATTTTGTTGATTATTGTAAGATCCAAAGGTTTGTTTTTGTTGTTGTTGCTGTTGTTGAGTGTAAGAGTTTTGTTGATTGTAATAATTTTGTTGCTGGTTGACAGAGTTTTGTTGATGATTGAGTGATCTGAAAGTCTGCTGTCGTTGATCCAACTGCACAGGCTGTAAATTTCGGTTGACGGACTGGGGGGGTTCACTAAAAGCAGATAAATGACAAAGTTCATTTTTATTGATCATTATACATTAAAGTATTTGAATATTTAATTTGTATGCTACGACTGCCAACGAGATAAAGGCATTTGAATTGCAAATTTTTTGAGAAAAACGAAAGGACCTCGAAAGCAAAAAAATTAAAAATTCAGAAACTTACCATCCAGTAACGTTCTCTGCGGCATCACAGGCATTGATGAGTTCATTGAAGGCGTGACCTTCTCCGCAATTCTGTAGACGCGGTCTGTTCTCCACACATACATAGTAGTGCTGACAGTCGTTGGGACTCTTGTAGAATCTTGCTTCGGAGTTCAGGAATTGGCTTTGGCCGAATGAGGGACAAGTAAATCCAAGAAAAGCTGCAGGAATCGAACGAAAATCAATTTTTAAGATAAGATTTATTTATGTATTCGAAAGTTATATTTTCGATTATGATATACCTTCGGCGTCACAATCAGCCACTTGATCGGGCCAGTCGCATCGGTAAGATTCTGGGTTGTAAGCAAGACCCTCGGGGCAGTTGAATACGTAAGATCTGCCCTCGACGCAATTCATAAACTGACCGCAGTTCTGCCTGTCTCCCATCTTGAAGTATCCATACTGATGAGGACAATCTTCAGTTGGTTGGGCAGGTTCTGCAATATTTACGTTTGAAGTTTTTGAAAAGTACTTTTGAAGTTTTTATTTGCTATGGAAAATGCTGCATTCATTTAAGAGAGGAAATTTAATAATTAATACAGTAAACAAAAATTTCAATTTTACATTTTGTAAATAATTAAGTTAGAAAAATCATTTTTTGAAAAATGCAGATTTGTTGCAAAAGAGTTTGAAAATGCATTAAAGCTAATGGAGTGAATTGTGAGTAAAGATATCTTAATCGAATATTATTTCTGAAAGATTTGCAAAAACTATAAAAGTTAAAGAGAAATAATCTTGCAATCAACTGAACTTTTATTTTTAATAGTTTAGAAAATTAATTATAGTTGAAGTCGAGTAGTATCGAGACATTAGTGCACGGCATTAAGTAGTAACATTCCGAGTTAGTAAGACTCATCATCAGGTTAATTGTCATGCTGCGTCAAACTATTTCTTTTAATTGAAACTGGATTTGCACAACACATAAAAAAAATTCAATCTGCATATTAAATCGAAAGTGCTTTACAGAATTTTTTTTTGTTTTAACTTAAAAATTGATTCTTCAATAAAATATATTTAAAAAATAAGAATTTTTTTTCCAAAAAAGTTTCCGATTAGAGTCTAATTAAAGGTAGTCAAACGAACTATACAATATCTACTGAATTCTCTCATCAAGGCTTGCAACTTCGCTAAAAATAAAAAGAGCTTACGAAGACTAGATCTTCCCAAGCACTGCACGTCGATGGGGTATCCGCAGGGGTAGTTGAACCTCGCCTCGGGGTTGAAAAGCAGGCCCTCGGGGCAGAGCTTCTGCTCGCCGACGCCGTCGATGCACTCGATGTAGGCATCGCATTGACTGGCCACGGGGAACCGTCCGTTCGGCTCCGGGCAGGAGGCACCGCCTCCCGAAGGTTGCTGCTGGCCGAACTGGTTTTGCTGGACAAAGTTGTTTTGCCCGTCGTTAAAGCGCCGAGGCTGCTGCCTCTGAGGTTGGTGCTGCGGCTGCTGCTGCTGCTGACCGAACTGGCTGTATTGGTTGTATTGGGTTTGGCGCTGGAATTGCGCGACACCTGGGGAAATAGATGTACACGATATGTGAGAGTGCTAGATTAGTAAGGAAGCTTTTTAATTTGATAGATGTATAAAGTGAAGTGGTAATGTTGCTTGAGTTTCTTAATTGTTCCTACGAGAGATTTTACTAATATAACAGTACTTTTTTCCTGTTTAAAGAAAAACGAAAATAATGGAAGGAAACTGTTCAAGTATTTAATGTCCTTTTCAAATTTTTTGTCTACGATAATTATTGAAAAACTAATCTTCCAAACTTTTAAATGTAATAAGTAGCACTATCCTATACAGTGTTAATGTAGATATTATATTTTTACTTGACTTATGTATAATAATGGTAGAAATTCTTAATTTATACATTTAAATTAATTTATTCATAAACAAGGCTTTTTAATTTAAAAAAATGTATTATATTAAAGGCATTCTTTTAAATAATAAATTGAGTTTGTATTGAAACCTGTTTTAAAAATTTATACGAGGGCCATAAAACAGGTTTTATGAAACATTCATATATTTTTAAATTTTACATACACTTCTTTAGGAAGTCCACCGCGCAGCCTTATTAGGTTTCATTTAAATCTCATTTATAAATTCCGGCATTTTAAACTAAAAATCTCGAAAAAGCAAATCCTAACGCGACGCCATATAAAAGAAAGAGCCAGCTCATCCGCAAAAGTCCTCGGAAACGAGCACACCCTCGAATAATCCGTCGAATAATCAGCCCGATCCATCCGCCCATCTCCGCGTGTATTACATATCCTCGGAACGATCCTCCGGCGAGTTTCGCAAGCGGGACCGGCCGCCTCTTCCTCCCGAAAGTGCGCGCCTCTCGTACGTTTTATCACCCGGAGCGATCAGAAAAAAGAAAGAAGGCGACATTGCGCAATCTCTTCCGATCCGGGAGCGTCTGCCGGAGAGGAAAAAGCCTTTCGATTCGCGCGGCCTCGAGGACTCGTTCGCTTATTATGCAACGAGAGTCGGCCTACGGGCGAATAATGAAAAAAGGAAAAAAAAAAGAGGAGGAGCCGCGAGATGAGCGGCCCCGAGGCGGACGCGTGTTATGGGTTATGTATCAAGCCGCATAATTCCTTCGATCGATTTTCGAGTGTGCTGGCTTTCTTAATTAGAAAAAGTTCGTTTCGGCAATTTTCTGGAGGTAATAAATACGCTTGGGCTTAGGATTTTTCTGACGGGAGACGAATTCGTCGTGGTAACTTTGATTTAGGACAAGGCTGAAAAATATTCGTTTTTCTAGGAAGCGCCTGATGAATTATTTAGCAGGTAGAATTGCTCTCGTTGACGTTACTATTGTTGTGTAGAAAACAATTATCGCTGTTTTTGGACAGGTGTGGCGGGCGTTAATTGTTTGCCGATGGATTCAGGTCACGATCTGAATATAATTTCGCTTTCAGTTATGGTTTATGTATCGAGCGGTATAATGATATTTTGTTTTGAGAATAATTTTACGATGCAGAGCTTTAAATGGCAAGTGAAATAAGAACTGCGGGATCGTAAGGTGATTTTCAAGTTCGATTATGCTTGCCAAATTGGAAACTGACATTTTACGATTAGATAATAATCTTCGTTAGGAGATGTAGAAACCGAAAATTCAGATTTATGAGAAAATCGCATAATGATGACATCATATTCTTTAGCCATACTATCGTGACATCACGTAATTTTCATACCCGACGGGTTTCTGCGGTTTCATATAATCAAGAAAACAAATTCTATAGATAAAAATAATATGGAAAATACTGATACTCAATTAATTATTAGAAATTCAAATAATTACAAAAATCAATATCATTCAATATTTTATAATTTTAGAAGAAATCGTTTAAAAATAATGCAGAGAATAAGTAAACGTAAACATTTTTAATTTAATTTTATTATATCTAAAAGCCAATTAAAATTAAAAATTTGGCTTTTAATTTTTATTTATTTTATCAACTTCTCGTTCTATTTTATTAATTTATTTGAAGACTGGGAGGTAAGGAGGCTATAGAGCTTATATTTTTTAACTTCGCAAAAATTTTTTAAACCTTATTTAAAAATTAATCTTTTCACTTGAATTACGCTTAAATTCACATTAACATGTCCCTCCCAATGCATGTAAAGTAAGAAAATATGCGAAATTCTACCAGTGAAAAAAAATCGAAGCAAAAGCCCCGAAAAATCGAAATAAATGAACTTACAAGCTCCAAGCAAGAATACGAAAATCGCCGCTTTGACGATCCAACCGTTGGAGTTTTCCATGGCTCCCTGTCGCGTCTTGAGCCTTGCGAGAAAACAGAAAGGACCCGTTCACACGCGAGTTACCTCTTGACCCGAGGATGGACGAGCGTCGACTACGAGCGACATCCTTGGCTCCTCGGGCTTTTCATGGGTTCGTCGCTGGGAAGACGAGAGGAGAAAGAGACGGGCGCGACTTCTTCTTCTTCTCTTGCTGCCGCCGCCGCTTCTGCCTGGCGGATTCTCGAAAAGTCATTTGCCGAAGGTGGGGCCCCTGCTGCTCTCTGTGTTATTATAAAAGAGCCGGGATTGCGGAGAGCGATGCCTCCGGCCCAGACGAGCTGATGCAACCAGCATTTGCTGAGATGCTGGATGCTCCTTTTGCCGGCTTCTCCTGATTATTTTTCACGGGTTTTCTTCGCTTTTGAAGGCGAGAACCTTGACTAGGTCGGGCGTTTTTTGCTCGAAAGTATATTGGCTTGTTTTTCGTGGGGCGAATGAAGATGTGTGCCACGCGCAAAAGAGGAATTTACGTCGTAAAACGTTGTTCGCGTGGTAGTTTATATTCAAATGATACATGTTGTAAATAGGTATAATTGGGCTTTGAAAGGAATAGTAATGGTGAAAAATAATGTATAATTACAAATTGCTTTTACACAAATCAAATACTATAGATATATATAATATATAGCATGACGGGTTTTGATGGATTTGAGCTGTTTAATTTTACACTTTAAATGAGTGAAGCGAAATCTATTCTTTAAGCTATATTTTATACCTTTTTAAAAAAACAGAAACGATTTTCTTACGATCATCTATGTTTTCCACCAAAGATCTTTATCATCATTAAAGAAATTATAAAAATTAACATTTTTTAGCGTTCAAAATTGAGGGCAGAAATTTAAAAAATCCTAACGACTAATTACCCTCACAATGATAAACATCCATATGGAACGAAGACTTGGCTTACAATAGGCAATCGCTACTGGCCTCCACTAATGAAAATGTCAGGTTTTTCAAAGCGCAAGTAATTAATAAATATGCACGGTACGCCCCATTGTGCACCTGGCTATTGTGTCCCTTTCGTCGGTGTGTCCCATTGCAAGTATTGCATTTAACAATGAGATATTGAGTAGATTGCGATCCAGAAATGCTACTTAGTTACATCGACGTTTATCAGCGCAAAGACCGCATTTTGGTTTTGAAATTTGATAATTGTATGCCTTGCTTGTCGAGTATCAATTTTATTACCTGTTGTAAGTGATCAAGATCAGAGAGTGAATCTTGCTATTGATCACAGCTTTTATAAGAGTTTCTCTAAGTTAATTCTTAGTTTAAATTGAAACAAAAGTATTTAAAACTGTTAACGGTGAAAAAATTCGATCTATGTGTAGTGAAGAATGTAAGCGTTTAAAATTAAAAAATTTTTCATGCCACCTCTTACATAATAATGATGTTATACTATACTACACTACTTACGAATGCTGCTCCTATTTTTAAACGGAATGCTTATTACTTTGTAAGTACGCCAATCCTAAAATCTACACTTAGAATGAGTAATTAGTTGCTTCCGTAAACAGATCTGTTAACGTTGACAGATGATTAATAATGAAACTGTAAATTGAATAATGAAAATTATACTTCTCGCAGGCTGAGCGTAATATTTGTACTACTGTGGATCTATTTATAGCTGAATAATGATTCTTTATTATTCGAAGCAAATAAAATTATTGAAAAGTATTTGTAATAATAGATTAAAAAACGTTACTTAATTCTTTTAATATATTTACATTGAAATAACTTGGATGCATTACAGCACATTTTCTTAGTTATTCTTGAAAGTTCATTTTTAAAAATAAAATGAATAATTTTACATAGTAATAGATATAAAGACTAACAAAGAATTAATAAAAATATTGAATATTAATTTATTTATATACACTAATTTACATAATAAAATTTACTGATGTTATAGGATAATAATTCAGAACCACTTTAATTTTTTAAAAGTTCATGAAAAAGTTCTACGCAACAAGAATTTACTCTTTTCTTTTAGTAATCAGATTATTCTATGAATTTCAACGATGTTACAATCACGTTAGTATAAGTTCTCTGTAGATCGAATCGATTATTTTAAATCGGAAAAATCACGTTCATGTAAATTATATATTGGACTATGAATATCTCTGAAATTTAATTAAATTAAATGGATAATGCCAATTTTGAATATTTTTTTTATTGATGACGGAGTACTATAGAATTTTCTTTAGAAATTATCATGATAACGTAATACACAGATTTAGTAACGTTCGTCCCATAACAAAGTTGAAAAACTAACACAATATTTTAGCAGGTTTTTATTCCTATACATATTTTAAAATGAATGAAAACACTTTTTTGAGAACCGCTATTTAAATAATGAGCATTTAGTCTAGGGGATAAACATTAAGTCCTCCTAAAGAAACGATTACGAAAAAGACTTTTACTTTTTCTAAGAGAAAGCATTACAAACAGAAAATGATTTAATGCCGGTACTAAACTCGCATGTGTTAAAAAGATGTGAGTAAATGATTATTTAATTCTACAATATGATCAATGTAGGTTCTAAATTATTATTAATTATTTTAGTTTTTATTGTGATTTAAAATTGATTTAAAATTTGATTACTTAACTGCAATGCGTTTTTTTTATTTAGTGAATTTTGTACGAATTCTTAGAATCGAAGGTGAACGTTCTAATACGTGTCGAATTAACTCATTGCGAAATAAAAACGAAACTTGATGATCCTAATAGAAAAAACATCGAATTCACAAATAGATATTTTACTAAACGCGTTTTTGTTTTGTAAGAATTTAAGATTAAGAATTTTTTTTAAGATAAGTATTTATAACTTATAAAGTTATAACATTGTTTAATTCATTTTTTATCTAACTTTTACTAAAATTTTTTTAAAAAATGTTGGTTTTATTTCTAAAATTGTAATAATATATTGTACAAATAATGTGATTTTTCTTACTAAAAATAATTACTAAAATTAATTAATATAATAATATTTCAGATAGTAAATAAGAAAAATGTTTGAATTGATGATACTTGTAAATTATTTAAAATAGAAAGGCAGAGTATTACTGAACTCTAATTTTTGGTTAAACCAAGTATTAATATTCAAAACGTTGAATATATTATTTAAAAAAAAAAATTAGGTTAGATATATATATTCTAAATTATTAACAAATGCGTTTTTGATGCAGTTTATTGACTTTTTTGCGAACCCTATTATTGTAAATAATGTTTGTTTTATGAACTTTCATCATTTTATATGGAAATATTTCCAGTAATAAAAAGATGAAACATTTAAATTTCAGATATTCTCTGCCTTTTTCAAAAGTCGAAATCGAATAGCCTAGGGACTTTCAATTTATCTCGAATCTAGGGGAAAAGCTGCTGTTACCAGAATACTGCAAGCAGTATTTTAATAAGGAGAGGGGCGGGGTAAACAGAATAAACGACTAGTGGAGAGGGTGTTGTCTGCCCGTCACTGTTCATTCACAATCATTCAAAAACAATGATTTAATTTTGCTAATAAACAATAACACGTGCGAATGACAGATGACGAGCGGCCTTAAAAATAGCGTCAGCGGAGGCGTTCTGTTGCGTAAAATGAGTGCGAAAACGTTGAACACTATCGCAGAGGATTACTTGTACACCATAAATCCCTTAGCTAAGAGAATAGGAGAGGATATTGCTGCTACGAAGGACGCATATGAAGGGCTATGGAATACTCTTAGTGTAGAAGAGAAGAATCAAGCAATAGATGAAACAATCATTCAGCCAGAGGTTGCTTTGAAATATGCTACTAAGAAATTGGAATCTACCAAAGAATTTCCTGACTTCTTTCCTAAACTTAGGATACAGACTGGAATGAAGTATATGATGGATGAAACTGGATCGGTAAGTTATAAATTGAATTTCTGAAATTTTTAATAAATACGGATATAAATTTGATGTCTATTTTTAGACTCTGCGCTGGAAGGATGAACATTCAGCCCCGTTCTCATTCATGACACAATCACAAATGAATCTCAATTGTTTGGACCAAACAGGTGATTCAAATGCTAAGATTATAAGTAGTTATATTTCTGAGACTTCCCATTTTGCAAACTGTAATATAAGAAATGCTGATGATTCCCTGGAGGATAATTATAGTCCACCCTCAAGTCAAATGAGTTTTTATCAAACAGAGAATTATTCTGATACTATATTTTCTACTGAAGATTGCAGTACTATTCGTAGTAGTTGTATTGATAGTGAAGCTTCCGAAGGAATATTTGCCAAGTTAATCAACAAAACTTCTTTGTTGAAAATACAAAATAACAGTTCTGACGATGATATGGAAAACTTAGTGCCACAGAAAAGTTTAAAAATGATATCAAAAGTCACTAATGATAAAAATCATATGAATATTAATTTTGGCCATTTGAAGTCTGGTGATATCGAATCTGCTGCACTCCTGGATACTCCTAGTTCATATAGCAGTTACCAATCTTCACAACTAAATGCAGATCCAGAGATTCCAAAAACCGGATTTGAATTTTTGGATAATTGGTAATTTTTTGCATTAAAAAGAGATTTAGTTTGTAAGTTTTTACCAGTTTGTATTGAAAAGAATTTCTTTGTTTAATACCAAAAATCCTTCATTAAATTAAATTCTATTATATATAAGTAAAATTTGTATTTATAAAAACAGTATCGATTACTAATAAGAATTTATGAAAACTGTTAGACTGCAATATATCCTCATTAATTTAAGATTGTAACAATATAAGACTTATCACTTCACAAACAAATGTATAAGTATAGTACAAATTTCTAAATTATAATGTATGTAACAGACCAAACTATACAAGTACTATACAAGCACTTTGCTAATGACTTTTTAAAAAATGTAGATATGCGACTAAACATTTTTTTTATATAAATTATACTCACATGTAATCTGTATACATGGCTATATTCATACGTTTATATGAAATAAAATTTTATTAAAAAAAAATCTTTTTGTTTGGATTATTAATTACAATTCCTGTTTAAAGCCAGAAAAAATATCCTAAATAATTGATTTGATTTTTTAAAATATTCATATGGTTTTAAGTACATAAAAAGCAATATTATTTTTAAATTTTAATCTTTATTACAAATAAAATAATAGTAATCTTACAACGTTAGTTTTAAGTTTCACGCAATTATAAAGTTTTGTACAAGAATTCTCTCACAGACATTCACTATATACAAATAACAATTATAATAATTTACAAAGGCATAGTGTGTGAAAGTCTGCCATTAAAACGACTAATGGCATAGGTTTACGATAAAATTAAAGATCAGTCTGGCGAACAAGGTTCTTTAATCAATACTATATGTAAGTAAGTAAAAATATGGCTTCAATTTTCTTTCGATTCATAAATAATCATTTACGACGAAATAAAGGAAAGTCATCGAAACACTGTACTCGGTTTCTTACGTTATACAAACAGACTTTAACGTTACAGAAGGCACGATATTTATAAATACGTAGTGTTAGATTGCACCGGTTCGAATAATTTACAGTGATGCTCGAGTCTAGGTTTCATTAATAAAAACTCTACGTGCTACGAAAGGAAAAGTAGTAAAAAAAGGGGGGGGGGTTGCACCATGGCTTTAGCAATCGATAATGACTGTACATCTTCGCGGACACCCTGATACAAGGTGATCCGACGAAATTTAAAAACTAGCTTAAACTAGATTACTCTAGACGGAATCGGTACGATTTCCCTTGCGATACGATAATATCTCTCTATGGCAAGAAAACAAAAATTTTCGTCGTCGATAAAATCTGATAAACTTAAAAAGAGAAAACAAATTTTGGCCATGCTAAAACAATTTAGACGTATTCCTCGGAGGGTTTGTTGAGGTTGTTGGCAAGTCTCAGGCTGTTGGGGACTCTGTTCGTGCCGTCGGGTAGCTCGGCGATGTCGATGAAGACGCCGACGAGGCTCTCGAAATTCGGGCCCCAGTTGAGGAGGTAGTCCCAGCTGAGCGCGGTGTTGGTCGAGGGTGACTCGTTGCTCGAGGGCCGATAGAGGCCGCCCATGTGGGTGGACATGTCGTCGTCGGAGGCAACGAGAGTACTGAGGGAGCCTCTGAACGAGCTGTCGAAGCCGTCGTAGTTGATGCTGGGAGGAAGGGGTGGCTTCGTCGACTGGGAGTTTTCGTTCGTTCTCGCGGTGACCTCGTCCTCGGGCTTGCTGTAGATGACGTCGGAGCGTTTGTCGCCGACGAGGGAGTTGTTGTCGTACTCGATCTCGGAGCAGGTGAAGCTGTCGTTGCCGCTCTCGTCGGTCGTCGAGGAGTTGCGCCGCTTGAGTCGCTCCGCCGGCGGGGTGTGCCTTCGGTGGAGATGTAGGGGGCCGTGGGTAGGACCTCTGGCTTCGCTGGACGAGCTGACGGCGTCGAGAGTCGAGACTAAGCTGGAGGTCCTCGGCCTGGAGTTGAGCCTCTCGATCTCCTCGGCTGTCAAGCCCATCGGCCCGGAGGACACTCCGTTGTTCACCGTCTCGTTATTCGACTGGGCTACTTTTCTGCTGGCCGTCGAACCTGAAAGTTGACTCATGATGGGCGAGTTCAGGCTTCTCTCGCTGTTGGAGTTGATGGCGTCCTTGCCGACGCCCCCGGAGGAGGAGGTCGTCGCGAGCAGGGCGCTCTGAAGTGGCTTGCCGCTAATGTCGTGCAGAGTCAGTATTCTCGGCTGCTGAGCAGATAATTCGCTGCTGGGCGAGAGCCTGGCCAGAGGTGTGCTCTGCAGGAGCTTCGGAGCGGAGGCGGGAGTCTGAACGGAGGGGGGCGGCATTGCTCTCGGGGGGAAAGCCCCTGCGTGCCTGTGCTGGTTGTTGGCGTGCTTGTGGTGGTTGCCGTAGCTGTTCATGGGCGGCGGGGTCGCCTTGTACTTCCTGATCCCGTCCCTATAGCCCTTGTAGTGGTAAACGATGTCGATGTCGCTGGGGGCGATGGAGCTCGCGTTCTCCAGGTCGTAGTGCTCCGGCATGTCGGCTTCCTGGCCGTGTTCGTGCGAGTGCAGAGAGCCCTGAGTTTGGGGCGGAGGCAGAGGCGGATGCTCGTCCCTTATCGGGGCGGACTTGCTGATTTCCCGCTCGATTATGTCTGGCCTCTGGGGCCGGTGTTCCACTGCCGTCATTTCTCGCTCCTTGTACTTTTTCGAGATGAGCTCGGGTCCGAGGTGGCTGATGTTTCTCAGATCCGGTCCGTCGGAGATGTAGGTGTTTTCGTGCCTGGACATGATGCTCTCCGACTGGGGACCAACCAGAGTGTTGCCGGTGATGATGGCGTTCGTGTTCTTGTTCACTACGGTGCTGGCCGATTTTTCTTTGTTCTGCCGCCGGAGTCGGAAGATGACGAAGCTCGCGAGGATGGCCACCAGGAGGATGATGAAGAAGACGATGACGAGGGTGATGCCTACGCTGAGAGGATCGGCCGCGGTGGCCGCGGTGATACCGACTGCCCCGCGGCATCCCAGCTGCACCTTGCCGTGGTAGATCACCTCGGGGAAGATGGATCCCGAGCCGTTGAACGGCTGGGCCTCCCCGTTGACCGTGAAATTAGCGAGGCAGCCCTCAAAGTACCTCGGCAGCCCGTCGTTGGCAAAGTAGAGATCGCGTCGGACCCCGCCGATCGTCAGCATCGTCAGGTAAGGATCGAGGAAGTCGTGGACTCCGGCCTGGTCGAGCTCGTCGCCGGTCAGTACGCCGTCGACGTACATCTTGAGTCCGCGGGCCTGGGCGTGGAGGGTCAGGTTGTGCCAGCGGCCGTCCGCCAGACTCGTCTCCGAGGAGCCGCTCATGTTGACGGAGGAGCTCAGCAGAGAGGAGTAGCTGACCTGGCCGTTTCGCAGCTCTATGGAGGTGAAGTGTTTGCTGCTGCCGGTGTACAGGAGGATGCCGTCGGCTTTCACTGTGCGGAACATCAGGTGGACGCGCTTCGCGGGACTGGATGCTGGGCTCGCTGGGATCGCGTTCTCCTCGCTGTGGTGGGAGAAGCTGCCGTGCCAGTTGGTGCTGCCGCCGTAGAGGAGTTCCAGCAGTTGCATTCGTCGGTGCTTGTCGGAAATCTGTCAAAGAATTCTTTATTAAATTCTCTAACAACAGCTTTAAATGGAAAATTAACACAGATGAGTAACCTTATGCAGTTCGATCTACCGAACCCGAGTTTCTTACAACGAAAAATTACAAGGGAAATTATGTAAGTATGTGTACGCTGATATGTCTGATTTTACTCGACATTAATCTACTTACTCATTAATAAATATAAGCAGATTTCGAGATTTAAAACCTTGCTAACCCCTAATTCCTGTTCAGTAATTCAAAATACACAAAAAGACTGTAAAATCAGTAACTATGTTTGACCGACTAAATCGCCGTACCTTGTATTCGATAAAAGCGCCCTCTCCCAGGCTGACGGGCTCGAAGGCGCCATGGCAATTGGGGGCAGAGGCGCGTCCGCACTGGCAGACGGGTCTGCTCCACTTGTCGTGGCACTGTCCGTGGCCGCAGACGTTGCTCCTGTCGGCGGCGCCGGCCCGGGCGCAAGGCCCGGCGTCCGACCTGGGACAGGTGGGCTTGACTCCCCGGGAGGAGATGGGGTTCGTGAGGTTCAGCGCCCGGCCGTTGATCGACACCGAGTGCACGCAGCCGACCAGGTCGTCCGTGTGGATCTGTTCCGGTCGCTCGAGCACCGGGTCCGCGCTCGCCAGGCCGCCCAGCATCAGAGGGTTGTTGTTGAAGTTCAGAGTACTGAGGAGAGACGCTTGTGGTTAGAGATCCGAAGATTTTTAATTCACGCGAATAAGGGCGGTAATGGATTTTCTAGCATTTTTTTTTATTTCGGGTAAAATAAAAAATTGACAGAAAAATCATTAGTGCCTTTATTCTTATTAAGTAAGCAGGAAACGCATACCCAATAGGTCCGACGCCGTCTACGTAGCAGCTCCCGTCTCCGGGTCTGCACTCGTCACAGACGTCTCCGTGCTCCTTGCACTTGGAGACGCTCAGAGAAACGACCCTCCCGTTCCTGGTAGCCGTGACCTTCCTCCAGGCGCCGTCCGCCAGGGTCTTGTCCGACTTGACGGTGAGCGAGGTGATGGCACTCCTCGAGCCACCGCAAGAGAACACCAGGCGGCCCCGGATGAGCTCCAGCGCGACAAAGTCCGAACGACCTCCGCTCTGAGGACCGAAGTTGTAGAGCAGCAGGGCGTTTGGCTTCGTCGTCGCGAAGACGATCGTGATGTCGTTAGTGTTGGTGTCCAACGACGGGAAGGTCATGTAGGAGAGCTCGTCGAAGCCGAACGTCGAGCGCTCGCAGTGCCGACCGTAGCGGCCCTCTGGACAGCTGCAACGATAGCTGCAAGTAGACGATAGAGATTAGAATTTTCCTTTTTCTCATTTACGGGAGTGCATAAAAGTTGATAAATTACCCTGGCTTTTCGCTGACGCAAAGTCCGCCGTGGAGGCAGGGATTCGGTCTGCAAGAGTCGGTGAGAACCTCGCAGTGGTTGCCTCGGTATCCAGCGCGACACAGACAGAAGAAGCTCGAACCGTCGGGGCTCTCTTTGCAGGAGCCACCGTTGCGGCAGGGATTGCTCGCGCAGGCGTCGCCTCGCTCGAGCTCGCAGAGCTTACCTTGCCGATCGGCCGGACAGCTGCAGTGGAAGTCGAAGCCCATCCGCCGGCACTGTCCGCCCTGAAATTCAAAGCTCGCTCGTCAGATTCCTATTCATTATAGCTTTCGCAGCTTAATCGGATAATAATAATCGAGGTGCTTACCGAGTGGCAAGGGTTCGGCGAGCAGGGATCCTGCTTCTTCTCGCATCTGTCGCCGCTGAAGCCGTCGCGACACTTGCAGACCATCTCGTGCACGACTTTGGGCGAGGTCAGAATCAGGGAGGGACTCTCGGTGATTCTCGCGTCCTCGTAGACGACGATGTGGTCGCTGCAGAGTCCGCCGTTCTCGCAAGCGTCGCTCTTGCACGGCGAGTAGCCGATCGTCAGCTGACTGCCTTCCAGGAGAGTCTCGATTTCTCGGCTCTTCCTCTGCAGGAACTCTTTCACTTCGTGCTTCGTGCGGTAGCCTGCGAAAAAACGCGTGGTGGTTATATGGGTATTCGCTACGTTTCAGATTGCCGAGGGCTTACCTTGGGGAGAGGAGATGGCCATGTAGATTTCGATCTGAGCCTCTTTCTCGTCGACGCTGTAAATGCTGAGAGTGTCGCCGATTTCCAGGTCTTCTTGGAGCAGTTCTAAGAGAGCCTTGTAGTACTTGCTCAGGAAATCCGCGGCCTTGATTCGCGAAATTTGCATTGTTATGCTGTTCTCGACGGTCGTGTTTGAGAATGTAACGAAGTCAACGGTTACTTTTGATACAACGTCCGGATGTCGTCCATCATTGCCAGATACGCTCAAGGAATATCCGGAGCCTAGAAAAAGAACAATAAAGTTTTTTTCTCAAGAACGTTCGGGAGTAAACGGAATTCAAAATTTTCGAAAAGTTTCTTTAAATTGAAATCAAAATTAATAATGAAACAAGATAACGGTAAATTATTTTAAAAGGTAAGTAATCATTTTTCTTCAAATTTCAGCCAATAGACTGTCAAATTAAAAAAATGCTTTTCTGTTCGAAAGGCGATCCCATTAGAATGCATTTTATTTGAAGCTCTTGATTTAAAAACTAGAAAAAAAAAACGAAACTCTCTTGGCATTCCCAGAGCTCGCGCCGAGAAAGAATAAAGCCGGCTTGCACTATCGAATTAAAGAATCGCCGGCACAATTATGCAAAGCGCCTTAAGAAATCACGAAAGCCGGCGGAAAAAGGAGCCGCCTCTGGCGGCGCCCCTCGTCTCTCCTACGATAAATCAAAGGGTAGAGAGTGGCCCCGGTAAGAGAGCGCGGCCAGCACGCGAATGAATTATTAATAGCCAGCCAGGCCGGGCCCAATTTTCGACTCACCCGGCGTCATTTTCAGGGCATGCAAATCGCAGGCGGTGGGGATGCTGAGGACGCCTGCCTGCCCTCCCTGGATGATCCTGCAGCTGTAGTCGCCCGTGGTGTCGAGGTCGTTCGGATGGACGTCGGCTATCTTGCCGAGGGGCGTCTGACCGTTGAACGAGTGCACCATCACGAGGACCGAGCGGGGACTGGACGGGCTGTCGTTCTGGTCCAGCACGTGGATCGTGATCGCGTGCTCGCTGCTCATCCGTGGTGTGCCCGAGTCCTCCACTTCGACCTAAAAGCGAGACATGGTTTTTTCTTTAGATCGTTTTGCCGATTATTCGATAGGTGCATCTAGGAGGCTTCTAGGAGGGTATTAGCATTAGAAAGATGCGCTGGATTACCCCGTGCATGTCTGCGCTCGTTTATAATCTGATTAAGCGTAATTACACGCCGAGGCGGTAACGGGTTTCTGGGCCAGATTAGCTCACTTATGTTTTCCAGTTTTGTTTTCTTATTTAGTTGGTGAATTATTTGTGAACGTTTGATTAAATATAGACTGGAGTTGAATATTCCGAGGCGGGGAGAAAGGCTTTTACATGCGAAAATAATGAGACAGGGAGGTGTATTGTTCTTATGGGTGAATGCAAATGATATAGAATTTACTGGGCGAATATAAAATGCTCGGTATGCAATTAGAGTAAGATGTTCCGAGAAGGGAACGGCTGGCATGAATAGATGCAGTCGAGTGTGAACAGCAAGTAAAATAAAGGAAAATTATACGTTTCCTCGGAATGCTAATAAAATCAGAGAAATCTGAAATTTGAAACTCACCAAGAGATCGAGCTGAGCGGCGACTTCTCTGTCCAGGCTCCTCGTAGTTTTCAATATTCCCGAGTGCTTTTCCAAACTGACCCAGTCCATCTGCTTACCACCGATCAGCCTGTAGGAGAATGGAGCACCGTTCGGGGGTAAATCAGGATCGGTTGCACTGAGAGTCATAATACTCGTGCCAGCTGGTTCGTTCTCGCTGACGTAGCCGAGAACCTCGGCCGAGTCGAAGACTGGTCCGTTGTCGTTCACGTCCAGCAGTTCGATCTTCACTGTGGCACTTCCGGTCTGCGGTGGACTGCCGGTATCGATGGCTCCGATGATCAGTTCGTAGCTCGCAATCGATTCTCTGTCGAGAAGCTTGGCGGTTTCAACGTCACCCGATTGTGGATCGACTTTGAAGGCCTGGCCAACGTTGCCGCCGATTATCGAGTAGGAGAACTGGTTGTTCTGTGGTCTGACGTCCTTGTCGATGGCTCTGACGGTTAGAACTTTGCTGCCGACAGTCTCACCCTCGGAAACGCTCGCTTCGTAGAGATTCTGCAAGAATTCCGGTGGATCGTTGCCGTCCTGGATGGAGATTATCACTTGTGCTTCGTCGGTGTCGTTGCCGCGGATTCCTCCAGAATTCTTGGCCATCACCGTGAGGATGGCACGGTTTTGTGTTTCTCTGTCCAATCTGTAATAGTGAAAATAGAATTTAAGTTATTTAGAATTGAAGTATTTCATCTAGATAAAAAGATTCAAATATCTCACCTTCTAGAAACACTGATGATACCAGTCTCAGGCCCAATGGCGAATCCACGATCATTAGAAGAGCCGACGAAAAGATAAAAGACTTTTCCATCAGCTCCCGCGTCTCGATCCGTAGCTTGAACAAGCCCGACAGATGTTCCCACATCGGCACTTTCGGATACGTCCATGTGAAAGACCGGTTGAATGAATTTCGGATAAAACTCGTTGACGCTGGTAATGTGAACCAATACGGTAGTGAAGCCAACCATCTGAGGATTGGAATCCGGGTTGGCAGCGACGACGTCGAGCGTGTACTCATTGGCTTCTTCGTAATCGAAACTGATCTTGGACTTGATGATACCCGTGTTTGGTTCAATGTGAAAGTGTTCCTTGCCGGTTCCGCCAATGATGCGGTACTGAATGACTGCGTACTTGGGCGAATCGATGTCTTTGGCTAGTACTTTGAATACAAAGTGCTGAGATGGCGAATTCTCTGGCAAATATGCTTCGTACAGGCTCTGATTGAACGTCGGCGGATTATCGTTGATGTCGGAAACGTTCACCGTCAAAGTAGCTATGGCATGTTTGGATTCGAATCCTAAGTCTCTTGCGGTTATGTTCAGTCTGTACTCTTGAATAGTGTCGTAGTCCAGAGGTTCGAGGATTGTGACGGCTCCAGTAATGGGATGGATGGAGAAGCCGTGACGTTCATTGCCAGCGGAAATTTCGTATCTGACCATTCCATTTGGTCCATCGTCAGAGTCGACGGCGTTTACTGTCAAAATAGTCGTATTCACTGGCTCACTTTCAGGTACACGAACTTGATAGCTCACAGCGGCGAAGGCTGGGGCATGACGATTTTTACCAGTAATTATCATTGTGGCCCAAACTTCGTCGCTTTGAGGTGGCACTCCTTTATCGGTAGCCTTCACTTTCAAAGAGAAGGCTGTACCGATCTTGTACTCGGCTAGAGTCTTCTTAATGTAAATCCAGCCGGACTTTGGTTCAACGTAAAAGTAGTCCGTTCCATTACCAGACTCGACGTAGTACTCTATTTCCGCGTTGACACCAAAGTCTTCTTTGTCTGAGGCGACTAGTTGAGCGAGCTTCTTATACATAGGATAGCCCTCAGGAACTGGAGCAAGGTAAGACCTTTGTTCGAACTTGGGCGCGTGATTGTTGGCGTCAACGATGCTGACGTACACCAGTGTCTTCGAGGACAGCGGCGGTTTTCCATTATCAGTGGCGACCACATAGAACGAGTAGACGTTTTCGGGGGAACTGGGCTGCTTCGAGCGTTTGTAGTGCAGGTTTCTCTTGCTAAATATATCACCGGTTGCAGGATCGACCGAAAACAAATCGGATGGCTGAAGTAAGCTGTACGAAATGACAGAATTGGGGCCCTGCTTATCTCGATCTGCAGCTATGAGCTGCCCAACAGGCGCCATACTGTGTTTAAGCTCTGGGAAGTGAAAGTGGTAAGTGTCTCTCTCAAATTTTGGGGGATTGTCGTTTTGGTCTTGAATCGTGATGGTCAGGTGAGTTTCAGCTGCCCAGGCACCATCAGCCGCTGATACTTTCAATAGGTATTCGTCCTGAACCTCGCGATCCAGGAATCCAGCGACGGTCACGTTACCGCTCACAGGATCAATAACGAACTTGTTGCCCGGGTTCTCATTGAAACTGTAGGTGACGTTGGCATTTTGCCCGATGTCCTGGTCGTTGCTGGTGATGCGAATTACGAATGCACCAATTTCCGAATTCTCAGTGACGTTAACGCTGTAGAGACGAGTGAAGCGCGGAGGATTGTCGTTCTTATCGAGGATGTTGACGAGTACTGTCGCTGTTCCGGTTAACTGAGGTGTTCCTCGATCTCGAGCTTCCACTATTAATTCATACGAAGCAATCTGCAAAAAGAATGCAACGATTAATCAATGATTACCTTGTAGAATAAAAGTAACTTGAAAGATAAATATTATAAATTACGGAGCGCGAATTTATCATTAAATTAATGAATACATACTCGGCTAATTGAGTCCTGACGACACTTACAAATGACGTCAACTCTGCTATTAATGCATTCGCGATCCGTGAATTACGAAGGAGAGACAAAAGGGTAAACAAAGTGAAAGCTCGTGCACGTACCTCCTCTCTGTCCAATTTGGCGCTCGTGCTGATTTCGCCGGTGCTCTCGTCGATGATGAACGTCTCCTCAAAGTCGTCCATCAAGTGGAACGTGACCTCTCCGTTCTCGCCGGAATCGGCATCCTTGGCCGAGATCTGGACGACGAATTGAGGCGGATATTCCTCCTCGGGCACCGTCGCGTTGTACGTCGCCGAATCTATTACCGGGGCATTGTCGTTCGCGTCGGTCACGTTGACGAGCAGCTGAATGACGCTCCTCAGAGACGGGTCGCCCGAGTCACGAACTTCCACCCACGCTTCGTAGTGCGGCGCTGTTTCGTAGTCGAACCCGGACGCGATGACAACCTGTCGGGAACGTCATCGAGCGTTAGAAAAATCTTCGGGTCAAAATGCATACTGCAAATTTCTCGCGGTCAAGGTTTAAAATTTCTATTCAATCTTAAATATTCCTTATTATTTGATTAGTTTTTGAAAATTCACGGTCGGAAAAGTGGAAATAATTATTAACCTCTCCAGTGTGTGGCTCGATTCTCAGAGCCTCTCCGACGTTTCCTCCAGCCATGCCGAAGACCAAGTCGCTGGCCGGTCCGGTTTTGGGCGTCGTAGCCCCGAGAGTCGTGATGACCCGCCCGTCGGGAACATCCTCCCTGAGCGTAAATCTCGTAGTGGTGGTCGGCTTGAAGCTCGGGAAGAGTTGTCGCTCCCAGAGGTGGACGACGAGGTCGGCGGATATCCGACGCGGCTCGACGCCGCAGTCCGACGCCTCGATTTGTAACTGGTAAGTGTTCTGGCCGCCGTTGGCCAGATTTTCAGTCGCGCGGATCACCCCGCTGTGGGCGTCGATCACGAAGCGCATCGAGTCTTTGCCCAGCAGACGGTAGACGATGCGGGAGTTTTCCCCGTCGTCGTCGTCCACTGCTTTGGCGCCGAATACGAAGTCGCCTGAGAATTTTTCAGGGGGAACGGAAAGTTTGTTTTTATTGCCGAATTAATAAATCGTTGAATTTAATAATATTTTTTATCATAAATAATACTAGATTATGCTATATTATACCTTTAGCAGTGGAGTCAGGAACATAAGCAGTATATCTAGGACTCGAGAATCGGGGAGTATTGTCATTCAAATCGCTGACGGAAATGGTTAAATTGACAGCGAAGGCTTTCGGCTCGGTCGGGCTCGAGTCCTGCGCCACCAAAGTCAAGTGGTACACGGCTGTCTGTTCCCGATCGAGTCGTTCCAGGGTCACGATTTCGCCGGTGCTCGAGTTCACGTGGAACCTCTCGGCCTTGTCGCCCAGCAAGCTGTACCTGCAATCGGCGAACCCATTCGGAGCTTTTATTCCACCTGCGATCCGTTCCCACGCTCCAGCTGGCTCAATTATTTTTATCAAATCAAGGACGCCCGATCCCCCGAATAATCTGTTTGTGCATTATAAAGAGGGGGAGGAGAGTCGTTAATTAATCCGGCGAAAGAGAGGAGAGCGCGGCGTTTATCTCTTTCGAAACTCTCCTCGCCCCGGACTTATCTAGGATTTAAGCCGCGTCCTTTTAGCAAATAATATCGAATTCAGCGGCTCTCGCGGTAAGCAGCTTTTCGATAAAAAGGAGGAGGAGCGGGATCGTCTTACCGGATTTTGGCGTTGAGTCCCTCGTCCTTGTCGGTGGCCAGGGGATTAGCGACCCAGGCACCGGCCGGCAGATTTTCCGTCACCGAGGCTCTGTACTCCTGACGCTTGAATTCCGGCCTGTGGTCGTTCACGTCCAGCACGACGATCCGCACGATCCCCGAGCCCGTCAGCGGCGGTGAGCCTGTCGACCAAGACGTGCGTTAAACAGAGCTGGACCTTCGATTCGAGGGGGAATTTTCTTTTTTTTTTTTTTTTTTTTTGCGGGAGAGATTAATTTGACGCTCTTTGCTTTCGGACAAAAGCTGCGGGCTTTCGCCGTCGGGGAGGGATTAGCTTTTTGCTCGGAATTCCTTTTTCGAACGGTGCGAGAAACGAATTTCAGATCTTTTTGCATTCGAGGCTAATATCAATTAGTAAACTTGCCTGCTTTCGGAGGCAGAATATTTTATCGACTGCATAAACGCGGAACATTTATTGGGCGTAAAGATAAAATGAGCAAAAGCAAAGAAAAAGCTAGGGTATAGCTATGTAAGCGAAGGGACATCGAAGTACGTTACGATAAATAAAATTATCGGTAATTGCTGTAGGCCGAACAAAAAGTCTCGATAATTGACGATTTTTCAGAATTTAATATAGTTTTGAGTTTGCTTTTTCTAATTTATGCAAAATATAGCCTCGCAATGCTGCTTTACATTTAATTACCGATAGTTTATTTGTGCAGAACACAAGCATTAGCTCCGAGTGGCCCGCGGTCATGCGCGCCGTATTCTTCGAAATGCTCCTAAACTGCGCGATGTAAAATATATTTTATTAATTCATTATACAATCTCCGAATGTAGGTAAAGATTTTATCGTCGTAATAATTTAATGGATAAGCCGCGTTGCGGTAAAAGGGCATAAATCGACTTTGTACCGCGGAGCTGCACGTATAATTATTAGATAGACTTAGTAATGGCCGGACATTAAAGTCTTTATTTAACGTTCGTTTACACGCAGTCGCAAGGTTAACCAATGTCCATTTTGGTTTTAAAACGCGAGGCATAAACGGAGCCATCTCTCTCTCTCTTTTTGCCCGCGACTTTTCCCCACGCATTTTTGCCTTATGATACGCGCGAGTGTATCTTTTTATCCGGCGAACGACTCGTATAAAAATCGGGGCGTAAGTGCTTTTGGTAATTACGCCGAGTCCCAATAGACGGGCCCGGTTATTCCTCAATTTCGGGCTTTTATCCCTTATCTCTATCGCGTTTATCGTCCGGCGCATAAATTGAGCCGCTTCCGCGAAGACAATCCTCTCTCTCTCTCTCTCTCTCCCTCTCTCCGCGGAGGATTCGAATACTCGGGGCGAATCGGCCGTAAAGAAGGTTCTAGCGTACGATTGACACCGCGGCCGTGGCTCTCGCCTTCTTATTATTAGGCTCTCTCGCGCTCGGCTCGTAAAATTACCAATTTAAAGAGGCGCGCGCTCGCTCGCAGCTGGCATCTCTCCGCGGCAAAAAGAGCCGATCGGAAAGGAAGCGGGGACGACAAAAGAGTCCGAGGCTAGACACTCGCATAATTTGTTTTTCAGGGCCGGGAATACCACTTGCGGCGCACGCAACAAAAGGGAGGCGCGGGGAGAAAAAGCGTTTTTCCCTCGCACTCATTCCGGGGCAATCAATCAACATCGCGGCGCGGCCGAAGGCATCGAAATCAGCATTCCGCGAATTGAAATATGCAAACTGGCCGACGGGGGTCAGGCCTCGTAATCGCCTTTTCTCTCTCTCTCTCTTGCGCCGCGGCGCGCGCGCCTCTCGAGAGGGAGAGAAACTCTCGCTCGCTCCTTTCGACCTTGTCCTGTCAGGCTCGTCGCCATTGTCCGTGCGGCGATGTGTCCGACGAGAAAAGAGAGAGAACGAGATGGCTTTGGTCTCTTCACTCGAGAGTTTTAAAGTTATCTCTCTCTCGCGGAGAGCCTTCCATTCGCTTTCGTCTGCTCTTTATCTGTCTCTCTTTCTATTTATCTATTTGTCCGAGTCGACGGGGGGAGGGAGCGTCTTCTGTCTTTCTTATTACTAGCCACTTCATTTTCTACTATTTTCTCCTCCTTCCCTCTCGTCTTTTTGCCAATTCTGGCAACTACTGTATTTCATATTTCCTCCTTCTTTACGGCCTCTTTAACAAAGCGAGGGCTGCAGTTTCCAGCGACAATTTTGCGACTGCTTTGCCGCAGATGCCGCGTAGATAGAAACAATCCGAGCAGTTCGGCGCGTCTAAGCTTTTACGAATTCCTCTTTGCCGGCCGCTCGGCGCGGTTAATTAACAATATGCGTTTCGTCTCGGTGCGGCGGCCGAGTAAATTTATCATCCGCTTCGGGACTTATTATTCTCGCCTCCGCTCTGGTATTTTTTTTTAATCTTCCCACCCAATGACTTCTCTTTCACTATTTCTCTCTCATATCCGCTGGGTGTCTGCGGGTTCCTTTTCTGCCCCCCCGTTCCATTCTCTCCTATTCTCCTCGGCGCTGGCATTCTCCTTCGTTTCCTAGCCGAGCCCTCTAGCCTTTCCTCTCTCTCTCTCTCTCTCTCTTCGGTATATATACATCGGAGTGTGCAGCGCGCCTTGGCGAGAGGTATTTATTTCTTCGGCTTCGTCCTTTTTTCCGTCTGTCTTTCTCTCTCGGCGTCGCGTCTTTTAATGCTCGTACGCGAAGGATACAAATTGAAAGGAGAGGCTTTTGGAATTGATTATATCCGAGATGTGTCATTCAGTAATGGTTACGACAATTTTTTCGACCGGGGAGACGAACGCTCCTCTCTCTCTCTCTCCCGAAGCCCCTTTTCCCGAGGCTTTCGAACTTAATCAGTATATTCAGGACGCGCTATTAGATTTTATTGTGAGGTAGAATCTCCGCTAATTCCGCCGCCGTAACGAGAGGATCAGGAAGGCGATTTGTGGGGCCGCGCGAGATCCTATTTTGCTTGCGAATCCGCCGTTTATTAATGTCGCGAGTCGGGATCGAGCTGTGCGATTTTATTACCGAGCCTATAAATACTCGATGCACCGCTTTTTATAGACACTTGTCGCATTTAGTGTACGTAAACTTGGAATTTTATATTTTCGCAGTAAAATGTGCGTCTATAACAGTTTCTGATTTATCGGCACTTGCGAGTAAAGTTACGAAAACGGATCGAAAATAAACAATAGCCATAGAGATGCGAATAAGACGCCTCTCCGTAATGAGACCGCGAGGCGTCCATTATGAAATTAGAAAGCAGTGGGTATAAAGCAATTTGTACAAGATTTTTAACGCCGATGCGTTCGCAAGCGTATATTTATCCCCGCGCAACGGCTTGGCGAAATGACACAGTCCGCGGTAGGAAAAAAAGCGCGCTCGCCCGAGAATCTCGGGGCGACCTGTAGCGGCGGCGGCTCCATAAATCGTCCGTTAAATTAACGAAACGCAGATATATTTCATCGGCGAGCCGCGCGGCTAAGCTGCCCACTTGGCGCGCGTACAAAGTTTTCCCATCAGCGCTAATGGAATCGGCGTATAATCCGAGTGACAACGTCGCGCGGTAATTTGCCGCTTTACACGCTCTTAATCGGGGAGGAAAAAGGCTCGGCAAGCGCCCTCTAATATCACTTCCGCAATTACGCGCTCGCCTCCTCGCTCCTCTAATCACGGGAATTTAAAATTATTAAAATCCCTTTATGAATCTCCTCTTTCTCTTTGAGCTCGACTGTAGGATGTATATGTGAGTATGTGTACGCGCAACGAAAATCCGAATCCGCGATCTTGCGGATAATCGTAATAATCGTAATCTCTCGAGGCTGAGGAAGGACGGGAGAGAGGATATGGGAGGGTAAAAAACTCGCGGCGGCGATTATCATAATCGCGCCTTGTAATTCCCGTCGAGAGAGCAGCTCGTCTCTCTACTTTGTCCTCGAGCGGATTCTCGCTCGCGGCGTTGAGGGAGAGAGAGAGAGGCTCTTATTAGCGAAAAAATCCGGATCAGTCTTATCCGTGAGGTCCGGCGGCGCTCTCGGCTCGAATTTGAATATCGACGCTGTGTGCGCTTTAAATTGGAGCGGGTTTTCTGTCCGCTCTCTCTCTCTCTCTCTCTCTTTCTCTTTTGCTTGTTGCGATTTTTATCGGGGCGTGTTTTTAATCGCAGGAGCTTAGAGGTATTATGTTGGAAAAAAATGTACATTAATCACTCTCTGCCTGCCTGCTCTACTTATAATTGCCCGCCTCTTCTTCCTTTTTCGGCTCCGAGCTGACGACGGCGACGGCTCTGGAATCTTTCTGGATTTCGCCATCTTTTTGCACCGCTGCGACCCGATAACGGTTTTCATTCGCCGAGGCGTTTCCGCGCGCGGTTCCCTTGTTTAATACGACGCCGACAATGCCGCGGCCTTTTATTGCCTTGCATTTCCGTAACAGTCAATAAAACTCTAAAATTAGTAGCAATAAAAACCCGACTCGGGGCAATAAATCCCTGATTCGTCACGAAATTAACCACACTGCTTATAGGTAATTCGCGGCGTTATTAATCTCCGCCGCTAAATCAATAAACCGCCGGAATTTCGCTCGGTGCACCGGGGAGAGTGCGCCTCGTAGATAAAAAGAAAGCAAAGATTTATCGGCTCGGCGACGGTTCGTTTGTTTTCCGAAATGAAGTCGGCTCGCGGTAGCCCAAGTATCAGTCGATAAATCGGCTGGTGCGCCGCCGCGCAATTACATCTTTATAAAGAGGCGGCGATAAATTAATTGAGAAATCAAAACACGGCTTTTCGAGAGCCGAGCGTACACATGTATATATATATATATATCCACGCGCGCAACGCGCGCACCTTTGCTCAATCGATGCGCGCCTCTACAAGCGCTATTCAAGCGCGCGATACGCGCGACAAACTCCTCGGCGCAAAAAGGAAGAAAGCCCCCGGAGAAGCAAGAAGCTCGACTGCCGGAGGAGAAGGAGAGGAGAGGGATGGAGGGGGGGGGGGAAGGGAACAAGAATAAAAGAATTAATTTGGCGAGCCGCGTCGAGCTGCGTGCACGCACGCATAGGTCGGCCGAGCGCGATAAATCTCCCATTCGCCGGCGCGAATTTACCGGCAAGTCGCCAAGGCCCATTAATAACAACAATAACAATATTAATAAGAAAATAAAGCGCGCGCTCCGCTCGTTTAAAGGGAGAAAGGAAAAAGGAGGCGAGCGCGCTTTGAAAAGAGAGGGAGGGAGAGAGAGAGAGAGAGAAAGAGATTTGTCGCACGAGTGGCCCATTAGAAGATGCTCACTCTCGCGAGCTTACGGGAGAGGGGGTAGGAGAGGGGCGAGGAACGCGAGCGAGAGGGGGTTGCTAAGACCCGAGCGCGTAGGGCCCACTTTGTCTCCCGAGAATTCAGATGCCCACATACCGTCGCACACACTCGTCTCCTTTCATCCCACGTCGAGGCTCTCACGCGAGCCCGGCTCTCTTTTCACGCACGCGCTCTCTCGCACACACGCGGCCGGATTTGCTCACAGGTGATGTGCTTTTTCTTTTTCCTCCTCCTCTCTCTCTCTCTCTCTCTCCCGCTCTCCGCTTCGTTCGCTCGCCTGCGCTCCGCGGCTCTTTTTTGCCTTTACGGATCGTGACGATTACGCGAAAAGCACTGCGACGCGGCCGCGCGTCTTTAACTACGCGAGATTTATGATTTCTGCAAACGTGAATTGCGTTAATAATGAAACGCTCGGCCGGCAGAGTGGAGTGAGGTGTGTTTAAGGGTGTAAGCAGAGAGGACGGGTTTGTTATTGTGCGCCGAAGACGGGATTATTGAGGAGGGATGCGAATGCCTTTTTACTCCGCTCACGAACGCTCGTCGATGCCCCGAACGGTTATGGCTTTTGGCGGCGGAAGAGAGAGAGAGAGAGAGAGAGAGAGAGAGAGAGAGAGAAAGAGAGGAGCCGGGAATTTTCGCTTTCGGGATAATTAAGCGTTTAATTGCGAATTTCGAATTAAGAGATTTTCGGCCCTTTCACGCGATTTTGCATGGGCTTAATTGCTTGCTTGTGTCGGGAAAAAGCTTCTTCACGCCTTTGTAATTAAAAGCTTCGTGTATAAAGATTGCTTCGATTTTTGATTTAAATTTCCGAGGAATTTCGTGCAGGTGGAATTTCATAGTTGGACGGCATTTTTTTTTTTTTTTTTAATATTTCCTTGTATCTCTGGGTAGAATCAAAATTCTTTCGAGAAATACAAGATATTTTTTAAATTTCAATCGTACAAAAAAACTAGCCCAAGTAAAAGGGCAATTCATCTCTGCTCGATGGAATTTTTATTGATTCATTGATTGTTTTTTTTCTTTTTTTTTTTGTAAAATCAATTTGAAAATATTGCTTTAGCAGTAAAATCGATACTTTGAAACGCACGTTATTCCCAGACATAACTTTTAGCAAAAACAAGATTTCATTTAATTAATATGTTGTCTCGGGCAAAGGATTCTTCAAATTCCTACCAGGAAATCATTAAAATTTAAAAGCGCACATATGCAAAAGCCGACTCTCCCGGCGAAGTACCTCCTGAATATGCCTCCCTTTAAAAACCTCGCGAGAGCGCTTACAAAACGAGCGCTCGCTCGAGTAACAAAATTCGCGTCCGTGGCAAAAGCTCAGACAGCTCAAGAGAGAGAGAGAGAGAGAGAGAGAGAAAAAGGAGAAGAATCCTCCCGGCGTGTCCCCCTCGAGAGGCGCCAAAAATTAAGGGGACCAGCCTCTCTCTCTCTCTCTCTCTCTCTGCTCTCCCTGCCGACGATCTGCACGCATATACATACATACACGGCGCGCTCGATGATCGAAGGGCTCTCCGGTACAAAATACCGAGGCGAGCCAGTACGGCTATAAAGTATGGGCGAGGCATAAAGTATGAGACCCGGGGCAGCAGCGGCAGCCGTGGGTACCGCCACGACGGTGGACGGCGACGAAGAGGAGACCGTGCAGGAATAGAGAGAGAGAGAGCGGAAAAGTATAGAGAGAGAGAGAGAGAGAGAGAGAGAGAGAGAGAAGTGTGAGCGGGAATACGCCGGGAGATCGGAGATAGAACAGAGATGGAGATATACGCCGGAGGAAGGGATAAACGCGCAATAGTAGAAGAGAGGGAGGCACCGATCAATGGCAGCGGCGCAGCGCCTCGAGGATTACCGGCCGATTGATTGAGGAACATCGGATGCGCCCCGAAAATAGTGCCAATCACTTTGACGCTGATTTCGCGATTCCGAAACCGTTCCGATGCATATTAAGTAGCCGCATATTGTGCTCCGCCGGCAGCTGTCGGCCGACTCGCGATCTTTGCTCAGAGCACCTTGCTCTTTTCGAACGGAGGAAACCCTCCTCCTCCTCCTCCGCCTCCTGCTCGAGCTCGTCTCTGAATCAATAATATTTTTCAGGGCGCGTTTATTGATTTTTCTTTCGGACCTGCTCGGGCTTCCCTCCTGCAATTAGGGTAAATTATGCAAATCGTTCAATTGATGTATGATTGAAACTTAAGTATTTTCAAAGTGCGTATTTATAGGACTGATCGAGAGTTCTAGATAATTTTAAATTATAGATTTTAGCGCAGCTCCTTTTTTTTGTCTCGAGACTCGCGAAGGTAAACGCAACTTTTTTTGCGCGAGTCATTCCGTGAGAGATTTTCCTCTCGAATTATTGATTTTCACATCGGGCAACAGCAAAAAGGAATATATATCCCAAGGCCCGCAACGGCTCCGTAATGGGGAAACTAATTCGTACGCTGGAAATCGTTAGATTTTTATTGATTCAAGCAACAAAAGTAAATTTTTTATCCCCCGCATAAAGAGCGGCCGGCTCGTAAAAAAAGGCAGCAAGAGCCGGGCACCGTTAGCTTTTCATAAAAGCAGCCGTTACCGAATGGTAACTCGCCTAGCGAGCGTCCGATGCATAATTTAACGATTTGCTTCGAAAGTGCTCCACTCGTGTTCGGTACACGAGGCCGAGCGGATTCCCATTAATGAAGTCATTTCACGCGAGGATCGACCGAGCAACGCTCTCCCGGTCCCGGTAATCCGAATATTTGCATATATACTCCGGGGGACGTTGGCTTCTATTTACCTTTTTTCGCTCTACCTTCCCACTACTAGTTTTACGAAATCAGAGCGTAGCCACGCGATCCCGAGCATTAGAAACGGCGAGAGCTGCGCCGGCTGAATTATGAAGTCTGTCGCGCGGGATAACGATTTTATCTCGATCATCCGCGGCTTCGTATTCACGAACCTGTTTCTCAAAAATGGCCCTCTTTTTTGCGCGGCTTGAAAAAAATTCCGCTTCTATATAAAAGAATTTATTATTGAAAAGGATCGGTATCGCGATGGTGCGCATTTGCGCGTTTCTATGCCTCGAGGTCGCGGATAAATCGATCATCCGTATCTGCGAGGATCGCGATGTCAAGCAAATCCGAAATATTCTTTCTCGCGTCTGTGATCGGTGCTGGAGGAATTTCATGAGTGCTCGCCGTCGCCGATAGACTTTATTTAGTGCTTTCTGTTAATATGCACTCGAGTGGACGGTGAAATCGACTGTGCGAAATGTCGAAACTCGCGGCAGCTTCCTGCTTGGTGACGGAAATTCGAGATTAAAGCGCGGGCTTTTTGATCTCCATTGCTGAAAGAAATCGGAGCGGCTACCTTTTATTGTATTAATTTTTGCAAATTCCGCAGCCGACGTTTGAATATACGTTTTTTCGACTGTCAATCAGCTTAAGAATGATCGGTATTTCAACATTGCTACATTGGAGACTCGAATCCTTTAATTCTGCCTTTATAATATAAAGCAAATGAACTGAATTAGCTTAAAGCCAAATGGGAGGGAGAGGGGAAAAAAGGCCCCGAATTTAACCATAATTAATTGCAAAATTACGAAGTTAAATTTGGGAAGTAAACACGCTGAAGAAAGAAAGTAAACTCTAAAAAGTTAAAAGCAACGAGTCGAGCCTTTGAAAAAGTCCGACTTCAAGATGCATCAAACCGCAAATGCACGTCTAAATAAATGCGAGCCCTCCATCAATGTCAGCGCTGTAAAAAAGTCAAGTTCCACTCGAAAAGCCCCGGATTACAAAAACCCCGTAAATTATCGCGGAGAGCACAATAAGCCGTCAGCTTGACTTAGAAAGCAGAGCTGGCTGGCGCGAAAAAAGCGCGCAGGAGACGAGAGAGAGAGAGAGAGAGAGGGAGAGAAAGAGAGAGGAGACTAGAGCGAAACGGCGATAGTGTCGGGCGAAATAAATCGCGCGCCGATCGATTTGACAAAAAGGCTCGGAAAATCGTCCTTCCAGAAAAGCCAGACAAAAGCCCCTAACGAGAGCAGCGGCTTGCCTTTTCTTTATCAGGGCTTTTTATCGGCTGTCGCTTGTCGGGCCGCGTCAACCTTCTTTGCCGGAGCAGAACCTATGACGAAATGCGCCGAGAAGACACGTCGCGAGAGACCGCTGGCTGTAGGGGGTGAGGCATTTAAAGGCAGGGACCTATTGGCTTTGTGCGATGATGAAAAGCCCGAGCCGGTTGTGAAAGTTTAGAGCGCCGAGCGCGCCGAGACGCTGACTTTGTTATGATGTATTATGGGATTTTATGGGAGAATGCAGCTTTTTACTTTGAATAATGACCTTATTATTTAAATTAATGCTGAAGGCTTTTCAGATTTTTTTTTTTTTTAATATTTTTCTGCTTGGAACAATAGAAAATAGAAATTTCGGTTTTTACCGATTTCTGAAGGCTTTATTACAAACTGCAAAGATAAAGTTTTAATTTTAATGGTGTAAAACTACCCTGGTGGAAATCGAATCCTGCTGCTTTCGATTACAAGTAGGTAATTATTCTAATATAAATCGTTTTTAATTATTAGTCATACAGTACAGCTACTAGTTATTTTTAGTAAAAGTCGAGACGTTTTACCACTATCGAATTATTAGTTTTGATCAAGGAAGCTGCAATTTTTTCTATAGGGGTCTTTGTAGTGGCATAAATTTTCTTTCCTCGATGACTTGACGAAAAAAAGTGCACAAATACAAACGCAACATACGCCAGCAAAAGCTTCTATCACTCAATCAAACGAGATCCCCTCCCGGAGCAAAAAGGTTTTCCTTGTAGTCGAAACACCCGCTTTTAATTGCTCCTCGCAAAAAGCAGGGGATCATTAAAAATGGACTGCGTTATATGCAAACGACGAAAGAGCAGCCTGGCCATTTTCCTCTCCCAGGAAAGAAAAGAGGAATTTAAATATATGGGCATAGATTCCGGGTAAAGGCACTTACCTGTGTCCATCGCCACGAGGGTCAGCACGTATTCGGAGACGAGCTCGCGGTCGAGTGGTCGCAGCAGGAAGATCTCGCCCGTGCTGGCGTTTATCCGGAACAGGTCGGTGTCACCCTCCTTCAGGAAGTAGCGAACCTGATCGTTGTAAGGCGGCGTGTCCGCATCGTAAGCGCTGACCTGCGGTTTTTTAACTTTTGTTAGAGAGCGCTCGGGAGGCTTGTAAAGCGCCCGTTTTCGGGCTGCTTTAGCAGGCTGGCCTTTCTTTTTTTTTTTTGTTTTTTTTTTAAAGCTGATTTGCGTCCTCGTTTTTTAACACTTGTCGCGATAATGGGGGGTTTTAAAGAGGGACTAATTTCGTGCCTTGTATCGATTGTGCAAAGGAACGTCATATTACTTTTTCGTTTGGGCAGAATAATTTAGTCTTTAGAAATATATTTAACAATTAATTTCTGGCTTCGGCAAGAGAATGAATTAAAATTCAAAACGGAAACGTTCGAGTCGGCGGTGAATGAGCAAGCCTGCAAGAATGCAGACGGCGGTCTGCTAATTTCAAAAGGCCACCGCTTAATTTCATGCAAAGCCTCCGATACTCGGATTTATCAGGGAATCGTCAGTTTTTACAGGTCTGGTAAAAAAGTGAAAAACGAGCTCCTTAATCCATTGCATCACGGCGGTCATTCGTAGAAGCGACGCAGAAGGAAAAAGCGGCCTGACTAACCTGCATGACGAATCCCTGGTTCGGCGGCAGCATGTTCTCCATGACGTGGGCGAGGTACGGCGTGTCGAGGAAGACCGGGGCGTTGTCGTTGATGTCGAGGAGGGCGATGACGACCTCGGCGCTGTCGGAGCGCGACTGGCCGCCGAGCTCCTGGGCGCAGTCCTCCGCCAGGAGCTGGAGCCGGTAGCGGGGCTTGCGCTCGTAGTTGAGGTTCTTGGCGACCCTGATGACGCCGCCGTCCTCGGAGATGGTGAAGTCGCGATTGTCGTCGCCCGAGGCGATGCTGTAGCGCACCCGGCCGTTCGCGCCCTCGTCCCGGTCGCTCGCCAACACCTATTAAAAACCAGACGCAAATCGCGATCGTCAGTCCACCTCTTTCTCTCTCTCTCTCTCTTTCTGCCGGCTTTTTGCTGCTCCCTTTGGCCGATTGTACGATTGCGACGAGGGAGAGGGACTGGATGGGAATGCGGAGATTTCATTTTATTCGCTGATTTGTGGCTTGTAATGCAGCAGCAGCAGCAACAGCAGCAGCAGCAGCGGCGGGGCTGCTTTATTTTGCTGGCCCGAGATTCGGAGCTCTCTTGTCGAGATAGGCTAATGGTGCCTTTTTCTTGCTACAAGTGTAAACGCGTTTAATTGGGCCTTGCGGGAGGAGTTTTTTTCCCTTAATATGCCCCGGCGAATGTAATTAAAGTCAGTGCGAGCCGACGCTGACACAGTACACTAGAATAGCAGGTACGCTTGGGACTCGGGGAGAGGAGCTGCTTTAAGGACTGTTATTGATGCGCTGTAAATCAACTTTCTCCAAAGGCCGTATGTGTTTTAAATAATAATAAGATGTGCCCGAGCCCGAGAGAGTTTTTCGTTTAGTGCTCTTAAGGAGCACCTTTCTGCAATGAATTGCAAAAACCGTTAAAAGAAAGTCTATTATTTTTAAAAACAAGCGTCAAGATGACTAGACGAGAAACGCCGCGCACTGCGTAACAGTCCTTATGTAGGTTCGGATCGATTCGCCCGTCAGAAAAAAATATATTTTCATAAAACTTTGTTTATATATATAAAGTATGCCCGAAGTAAAGTCAGCCCGAAGCGAAATAAATACTTGTTCAAAGTCAATAATCACGCTGACTCGTTCATTAGCCTCTATCTCGATCTTAATAACGGGCAGATCGCACATTCTTCGATTTAATAAAACACAGTCGGCTATGTACCTGGAGGACGCTGGCGCCGATGCTCGCGTTCTCGGCGATGCTCGCGGCGTACTGCCTCGAGTCGAAGATGGGCGAGTTGTCGTTCTCGTCGAGGACCGTGACCCTGATGCTCTGCTCGCTGGACTTGGCCGGCTCGCCTCGGTCCCTGGCGGTCAGCCTGAGGGTGTAGTTGGGCCTTAATTCCCGGTCCAGGTGTCCGGAGAGCCGGAGGACACCGTCGACGGCGCCCAGGGCGAAGGGCTGATCCGAGGGGGAGGGTTCGAGGGCGTACTCGACGTAGCCGTTGCGACCCTCGTCCCGATCGACAGCCTTGACCACCATGACCACCGAGTTCGGGGCCGCGCTCTCCGACACGCTCGTCTGGTTCGCCGAGACGAATTCCGGCGATTGGTCGTTCACGTCCGTTAGGCTTATTGTTACCTGTGTGCCGAGCGGGGTTCAAACGGATTAGCGATAGTTTTATAATATTGGCCTTTTAACATTCGAATGTTTAAATGTACTTTTTTAGAATAGAATAAAAGAGTGGTTGAAACAAGTTTCTTCAAGAGCGTGAAATCTACTCGTTATTTCTCTTACTTCCGTCTGCTATAATTAAAATTAAAGTTACGTCAGGAGTTCTTGTAAGAAATAATAAGAAGCATCGCTATTAGCATGTCAGTAGGATACATACTTTTCAACTAATAACAAGAATTAACGAAAAGCGCATTTAATCACAATGAGATATACACCGCGCCGCGAAAAAAGGTCGGCATTTTATAGAGCAACTAATAACAGCTAATTTCACTTGTCCAACTTCTAATCCTTGACGTAAGAAGAAATAGCTTGATTCAGCGTCTGTCTGACTTCTTTTTTCTCACGATTCATAACCGTGCAATTTCTGTCGTGTGCGTTTCCACAGAAAATTACGAGACCGAGGAACAATGCGAGATCTAAAAACGAAATCACCGCGTAGAAAAAGCTCTCCAGGCCAAACGCCCCGATAAAGTAATCCGTGCAATTACTTTTCTCTCTCGCCGCGAACAAACATTTTTGCCGCGTAAATTTCCGCCGTGCGTGCATTCGGGACACTTTATAAAGAAAAACAATGTTCACTGCCGGTGAACCCGTTTCGTCGATTTTATATTGAGGAATTTCGCTTTGGGATCGGTATTTTTGCCGCGCGACTTTCACAATTACCTTTTACTGGATATCGATCTATAAACGCTGACATTTTCTTATCAAAAAGCGTTGCTCCAATTAGGGATAATAAAACGATACGGGCCACTAATTGGTCTTTTTTCACCTTGTTTCAGAAAATTATAGGCTTTATCTCGAACCTCGTAATAAAAGGATTGGTCTACTTTTACAAGTATTCGTATTAATAATCTGCTTTTATGTACTACGAATATAAATACTGTTTTAAAAGCCGTGTAATAAAAATTTTTATCAAAGTATGTATCTGCGGAATTAAATTTTACCGAAACAATAAAATTTTAACCCGCAGTTTAACAATAATTGTACTCGATCGAACGCGTTTGACATCGATAAAAAATTTGGCGAAAATACTACCTTGCCCCTGTTTCCCCGCTTCTCAACTAGAAATGCAGCGCCTCTGGGACAAGCGATCTTTTTCATCACCTTCCGTGCACATAAGCACTCGAGGCAAAAAGATCTCCTTACCTGAATACTGGTACTGAGCGACTTGGCGGGCGGCCTGGGCGTATCGGCGGCCTCGACGAGCAGATTATACACCGGCTTGGTCTCCCTGTCGAGCGGCCTCCTCGTGAATATCGTGCCGTTGTCGGCGATGCCGAACTCCTCGGTCTCGTCGCCGGCGACGATGGCGTAGACGACGCGGCCGTTGTCCCCGGAGTCGAGGTCGAGGGCGCTCGCCGCCAGGACCGGGGTGCCGACGGTCGCGTTCTCCGGGACGTCCGCCGAGCGGGGACCCGCCTCGAAGCTCGGCGCGTTGTCGTTCAGGTCGACGACGTTGCAGTAGACCGTCACCGTCGAGGAGAGCTGCGGCGAGCCGCCGTCCGTCGCCTGCACCACCAGGATGTAGTGCTGCACCTGCAAGTGGTGGTGGTTTATGCGCTAGGGATACGGTTATCTTGCCGGCGTAATAATAATTAAGAGCTATAATAATTAAGAGGAAATTGATCCATAATAATCGTCTACATTCTGGAAAAATAGAAGGCGAAGCAGAGTTCTTGAGGTAACAAGATGCTAAGATATTTATAAGTAAGTACCAAGTATGAAAATTTAATGTTTATGAGCCATTAATCCGATATTTTGCATGTCGACTCACGAGGATTCTGTTTCAATAATCCCTCACCTTCTCACAGTCTCTGCTAAATGTTTTAGGCTTCGACTGTATCGATCGATTCGGGCGGTTTACCTCGAAAAATTGATAGTTGCCCAGGCGCGTTTTACGAGTGCGCACTAGGCACACCGCGCACAGATGTATAGATTTCGTAAGGAGGCAGCGTCTAGCCTCTCGGAGGCATAAAATTCGGCCTCGATTTTAATATCCGGCGAGTTCGCGCCGAGTCGAGAAACTATATTTGCATCTCGCAGGAGAGCGATCGGGGTCGGTTATTCAAAAGCCCCCTAAACGCTTATGAATTAAAGAAAGGACCCCCTTCGAAATTTCGAGCTCGTAAAGGCCGGCAAAAACAGTCGGCCGGCATTCCGTGCGAGGGCGCGATTATTAGAAAGCTCGTGCGCGCGCGCTTTTTCCCGCGCCTGCTAATTGAGCCTTCTTCCGAAAATCCGTAAAAATCGAACGGGGGGCCTCCCCCCCCCCCCCCGCCCGAGAGGGAGAGGCAATAAAAATCCTCGAAATAATACTCCCCTGCTCTGCCACCCTCTCTAATTTACGATTTTGCATAAATTACGTTTTTCGCGGAGAGACGGGGAAAAAGCGGAGCCCGAGAGCGCGAGTATTATACTTTTTCGCGAGTCGCGTATATGGGTTTCTCTCCTCGGCGGGGTCTATACTTAAAGGGGCCCAGGCGGGACGATGCAAGTCGGGTATTCTCTCTGCCCGAGAGGGCGAAGCGTGTTATTTATTTCTGCGTTTCGATTCTGCACCGAGAGCGTGTGTGTGTGTCTGGTGCTTTGACTCGCGAGCACGATGCGGCGAAATTTTCGACCGGAGCCAGGCTATATCTTTCTCCGAGCGACTAAACTATGATCTTGAGCTTTCTTTTCGGAGGCTAAGCCGTAGCCCTGAGCGCACTTTTGTATACTGGGTGCTTCGTAAATATGCAAAGTCTGAATATTGGATTATGCTTCGGCACCCGCCGACGAGTCATTATGTATTTTTACGGAGCGAATTTAAATAAACGAGATTTTTCGCGCCCGCGCGGAGAGCTAACGATTTTCATTCAACGACGGCAGTTTTTTTCAACGCGGTTTAATAACTTAACAGGAAAATCTGTTTCGTAGTAGTAATAAAGATTTTTAAATTTAAACAGAAACAAATAATTGCTTAATTTTACAAGCGAATTATATAAACTGCCGTTTCTTTTATTTGACCAATTGAGAGAAAATTGATCAATTTGCTCGGTGCGGCCAATATTTTCAGGCAAATTGACGCATTCCCTGAAATGACCGTTCGGAGAGTAATGCCGACACGTTTTTATCTCCGAAATAACAAGGCCCCCATAGAAAAAAATCCACAAATTCTCCGCTTAATTAATTCCGAAGGGCAGATGCGATTATAAAATCGGCAAAGTTTCCGGCTTAAAAAAGCGGTTTATTTACGTTATTAAATGTATAATCTTACACGTATAGGCTTGTATAGCGCAGCGTTTCACTGTTCCTTAACGAAAACCGTGTAAGGAATTTTTAGTGCATATCAGGTAATTTTTAACAGGCATTGCACGCGCATAAATTTTATCCATCATTAGTGATAAACGTCAAAGTGTCATGTGTTTCACCTTTACGGTGTATGCAAATTTTTATTACGGCATATGTTTTAGTATTTTTCACAAAAGACTCCTTTTAATTACCTCGAATTTGAATATTTTCGACGGCTCCTAATAACGATTGAAGCAAAAGCAAAAAAAAAAAAAAAAAGAAATTCGTTTAAAAACGTTATTTACATTAAATCGCTCGGCAGTCGATCGATCGATCGATCGGCTCTCGGCGTTTTCTCAAACACCCAGTATAAGTCTAGCTGTCCGGTATACCTCCGCGCTTGTATAATAATAATCGGACTTGGCTCTCACACAGACGCAGACGCGGGCAGCCTCAGTTGCACGCAGAGCCCAGAGCGTATAGCGAGAGCGAGGAGAAGTTAAGGCATTTAGGCTGATGAGGGGTTCTATAAACGGCTTTCTGCCTTTTAACCCGCCACTCTTTTCTCTCTCTCTCTCTCTCTCCCGGCTCTTTTATTTATATTCTCTCTTTCTTCCTCTCCGCAGTCGCGCGCGTCCCCGCACCGTCCGAGAAAATTGTGCCGGGGATTAATTATTTTAAAATTGTCGAGAGCGCTGCGCGCACACCTGTCGGTCGGCTTGCTCGCTCTCTCTCTCTCTCTCTCACTCTCTCTCCCTACCTACCTACCCCCCTCCCTCCCTCTCTCTCTCCTCGGATTTCTTCGTTTATTCGGTGCTTTACGGCCTGCAAGCCCGGATTCCCGCCCTTTTTTCGCTGCTTCGCGCCCTCCTTACGCGCTAATTATATGATCCGCAGGGCGGCGTGTCATTGTTTTTTCCCCCTGATTCAATTTTGCAAAATTTATTAGCCCCGAGGCGATTGAGACATCCGCGGGGATAAAGAGGGGGCGCCTCCTCTCCTTTTTTTTTTCAAGAGAAACGCCGCAACGAGTGTCGTTCGTCGTTTGTCCGATAGTTGGCGATAAATTTGCATATACAGGCAGTGAAAAACGCGGTGAAAAATCGGCCGCGCCACAATGGATTTGCATACGTGTACCTCGAGAGCAGCTGTATATATGGGCGTTTTGATTAATTGGGGAAAAAATAGCGCGCAACTCGAGCCATAAATATCTAGACGAGTCCTTCTCGGCCGCGGCGTCCTCTCGAAAATAAAATAATCCCGCTCTCCTCCTCGGATTCTCGCCGGGGCAAAAAGTCAGGAGGGGGAAAAAGGAAGGATCCCTCGACTCATTATTAGCTAAGTACATCTCGGCTGTCCAACTACACACAAGCTTTCACCGTCGGCGATGCAATTCAGAGCGGAAATTCATCGAACGTCAAAGCCGCGCGCGCGCGCGCACATCTCATCGCGCTTAATTAAACCATAAATCTCGGCTCTCTCTCTCTCGCTCTCTGGGTCGGGGAAAAAATTCGACTGGAGGTTGAAAGACACGTACTCTGCGTCCGGCATTCTCTTTTTTCGCGGGCTCTCGAATGCGCCGCGTACACAATCGTCGCCTAATCGGTACAGTTTTTCGCCGGCGAAAGCTCCGCCAGCATACTTTCGGGGAATAAATAATCGCCGCGGGCCCTTTTTACGCTTTGTCGCGCGAAACTGCCGGGGCCGACTGTTTAAAATAACTCCGCGAGCGGGGAGAGGGGGAAAAAGAAGGAAGCCGCGGCTAATTAGGCGGGTAACGCCGATTATTTTTTTCTCCTCCGGGGGCCAGATTGGGCCTCGATTTCATTGTGAGTCCCCGCGCTTTCTTGAAAGTCACGAGAGATAGAGCTGCTCGGCGATGCTATCGTCGGGCCCCTGACGTGGGACCGCGGCGAGATGACTCGGATCTTGATACGAATATCAAAATCATTTTTCTCCGGAGGAGGGAGAGAAACGGCGTAATTAACGATTCTTTATATATGTTCGTGTCTCGCCTCGATGGAAATTTATCGCGAGAGTGACAGACTTATTACGGGCCGCGTTCGCTAATTGCGCCGGAATTTCAGCCGTGCGGCTAAAATAAAAGTTTATATGGTTCGTCCGCTCTTATTTAAATAGAATGGCTTGTTAGGCACATGCGCGCAGCTACCTCGCCGCTGATTTATGCGATCAGAATAAAAACTGCGGCTTATCCGTGCGAGCTCTTTAATTTAACGAGCGTCCTTCTTTGTTGCACTAGGTTTTAATTACCCGTGGGCGCATAAAAGCCCTAACGACAGAGACATGGCTGCCGAGCGTCCGCTCGTCCCGGGAATCGATGTTTGATTTACGAGGCGAATTAGCGCCGATTACGTAAGGGAATATTTCCCCGGCGAGCGCGCGCGGGGGCCTTAAAAACCCGAGCCGCCGGCAGCGCTCTTTTTCCTCCTTTCGGCGGCGGACTCCCGCGGCGAGGGCTCCGATCCGCGGAACAGCCGCAAGAAGCGGCTCTCGAGAAGAAGGAGGGGAAGAGGGACGGGGCCCGGAATTCGGAAAGCCCAAAAGGACGCGGGCCAGCAAATTTTCGTCGTGCCTCGGGAGTGTAACTGTGCGAGCCCCCGATTTTTTCGAGCTTTTTGCCGACCTTTCGGGAGGTTCGACGCTCGCAATCTCTCACCTTTGGGAGAAGAATTCATATTTTAAAACATTTATTTTATTGCCTAAAGTACTCTTCTTTTACATACGTTTTAGAATTCTTTTCGAAAAGCCGAAATTTACTTATTACCATCCATAATAAAGCTAATTCTCACCTGTTCGTAGTCAAGACTAGCAGTGAGCGTGAAGACGCCGGTATTAGGATTGAGAGAAAAAACATCGTTGGCCCAGTCGGAAATGAGGGCGTAGCTCAGCTGGCTGTTCGGACCCTCGGCGTCGGCGTCCGTCGCGATGACCTGGCCGACCCGATTGCCTCGTGGAACGTTCTCCAGGACGTCGAAGGAGTACGCCGTGGCCTGGAAGGTCGGCGCATTGTCGTTCGTGTCGGTGACCTGAAAATGTCAACATCGTTAGTTCTCGGCGTTACGCTTCACTTCTCCCATCAGGGAGTTTTGAAACTCGTCTGTCTAATAATCATTTGTTTAACAAGTCAATAACCAGGGGGGAAAAGGCCTTTTTAAAAAGGTTTTATATAAACCAGTCTTGTTTTGACTCGGCGAGTCGCGGGTGAAACGTGTTTGGTAAATTAAAACTTTAAATCGCGTAATCGAAGGGATTCAACGCCCGGGGAACTTTTTACGCTCGTTATTATTACTGCTTAAATTTTTCAGAAACATTCGCGCAACAAGAAGTTAATTCGAAGATACAATCATGTAACTCGGAGCTTTAGTAGCCGCGGTTAATTAATCGGTTCTCATGCGCCGCTCTCTCTCTCTCTCTCTGCCGCGTTGAAGTTTACGTATGCGTACATATTATTGGTATGCGGACGAGCAGACGTACTTTTCAATTACAGGTTTATTAACTTTAAACGTCAGTTCGCGGAGGCAAAAAAGGCGCGCAGGAAAGTTATTTTTAACAGTAAGATTATCAAGATCCGTTTTTCCCATCGAATTAAAAAGAGCCCCGCGTATAAAAATGACGTATCCTCGAAAAGGGTCTACTGTTACCTTAATAGGATAATTCGTACTCGAGGCGCGATAAATAACCTCGGAGCAGAGCGGGCAACGAGCCCTCCGCGAAAACTTCCGTAATTGAAAAGCATTACCAGCGATTCGGTCGATTAATCAGTAAAAAAAAAGAGAGAGAGAGAGAGAGAGAGAGAGCTCCGACAAATTTTTCTCCCCAGAAAAACGTCGGTCAGCGCGAATCATCTGCAAAAAAGACTCGAGGCCCGAGCGAAATGTTGAAGAGTCCGCGCGCAGGAGGAGGCGAAGTAAGCAGGAATCTTCAAATACTGGTTGAATTAAAGGGAGGCACGTGTTGCGTCTGCGTGTACGGACACACGTCGGTGGGGGGGAGACGGAGATATTGGCAAAAAGTGGAACAGCGGGAGAGGAGAGCGACGAGAAGGAGGAAACGGCCGAATCGAAGTTGACCAAGTTGGACTTCTGTTCCTCTGCGGTTCCTCCTCCTTCCCTCTGTGCCCCTCCTCTTCCTCGTTTTGCTCGCTCTGTACATATATTATGTTCACTCTCGGCGCTCCCGTGTGTGCTTCGCGAAGCTAATGGGTTTGAAGAGAGACTCGTCCTCCTCTTTTTTCTGTCGCCAGGCGACTTTTGGAGTATCGTTAAATTTTTGAGGGGAAAATTGACGGCCAGGTATTTCCTAATAGCTTCGCCTTAAGTTATTAAAAGGAAGATCGTAGGCTCGAGATGTTCCGGCTGTTAAAATCCTTGTCAACGCGCTTGTAATTTCCTCGCTTTTTTTTTATATACCCCCGTCCGAGAGAGCTTCTACCGCACACAACGCTGCGGAATCTCGGACTTAACGAGTTGAAGGGAATCCTTGAAATTTGAAGAATCGCCGGGAATTCGTGCGGGGCTCCGCTATCGGTCAGCAGTTTTTTTTTCTTTTTCGCTGCGTGGGATAAAAATGCCGCAATAACCGTTTCTCGCGAAGATATTATTAAGAGCGCAAAAAGGAATCGATTTCAGGCCGAAGTTTTTCGCTTCTGGGAAGAGCTTTAAAGTTGAAGTGTCGTGTTTATCATCGAATTAATTGATTCCATTACATCCGAATTTACACGGTATTTTGAACGGCGACGTTATTTTTGCTGCGCTTTTATATTCCGGGGATGAGTTTCGACGGATGTCTGTCCTATCGAATATCACCGAATTCCTTAATGAATTCCATTAATGCAATCAGCGGGAGATATCGCGAGGCTTTTTTCTAAATCGCTCGGAGATTTTACTCTCGCAGGATTCGAATTATCTTTTTGCAAAAAGCAAAAAGACCATAAGTGGCTCCTATCCATATTTTTCATTCTTTATTGCTGATTTTAAATATTTTTCATCGCGGCTGCATTAACTTTTCAAACGTCCCCTAAATTCTACTTTCGCTCCTAAATTCAGATACGCGGATTTCACAAAGAGTATCATTATTTTCATAAATTTATACGAAAACTAACAGAAAAAATTAAATATTCAAGGCTTGACCCCTTTCCTTTAACTGCCCAAGCCAGCTTGATTAAACTGTCATCGTTCCAAAGAAAGCATCATTAATCCCAAAAAGCCCGACTCGTCTTCAGCGTCTAGAAAAAGCTCGAACAGAAGCGAAAAGCCTCGAGGATCGGCTCGCAGCGGACCTTTAAAAAAACAAGCGTTAATCCTCGCGGGGTAAAGAGAATTCGCAGAGCGTATAGATACCGGCCGCCGCGGCGACAAAGGCGGGCTCGCGCCTCTTTCTCACGCCCGAAAAATCCGCCGCCGCCGCCGCCTCGTCCGCAAAACCTCGGACTGACTCCCGCGCGCGGGGCAGGACAAAAAGTCCCCGCGAGTCTTTAAGGAGAAGGGTTGACGGCTGCCGCCGCTGAGCTGTCGGCAACGGAACAAGAGGAGAGAGAGAGAGAGAGAAGCCCGGCAAACTATGATCGGACTGGCATTCCGCAGTCACCGGTGGGGGAGGCTGCCGCTGGAATTTCGGACGCCAAACGTCATAAGGCCCCGATTTTCGCCGAAGAGAGTTATGGGAACGAGGGGATTTGCGAGGCTGGATTGTTTCAATTAAGATTCGCCTACGGATTGGGGAGCTGCTCGTTTTTCCAGACGTCATTTTGATAAACGTATATGATTGCGTCATCGTTTTATTGCGACAAATAAAAGCCCAAGTCGTGTCAATAATGATGAACGTGCTTTTTCAACAAAATTTAAGAACATTTAATTTTTTTCACCGATTCGGCGCAAAAAACGCTCAATCAATCACGACTCGCGCGCGGGAAAGGAGTATTTTGGCGGATGACGCAAAGTTGATCGAAGAAAAATTCCCTTTCAAAATTCACGAAGCGAAATTAATGGACGACATTTATCATTACCATTTCGCCTTTAAACGGAGGAATTAAGCATTAAAATTGAATCTTAATCCAGGCCGACGTGTGAATCCGTTGCATAATTCCATCGTTATACGTCTCGGAACCTCGCGGCTAATCAATCAATTTCACTAAACCCCCCCGACTCCTCGCTTTTCTCCGACACCTCGTCTCGTTTTCTGAAAACAATTTCAGCGGTATCATTAGCGCGCGACTCGCGGTAACCTCTCCAATTGAATTCCCAGCGCAGGAATCGATTACGTTGAGCAACCAACGTCGGTTATCTAAAGTTACCCAGGCCTCGCTAAGCGATATTAAGACGAAATCCTTTCAGGCCCCCCTCACGCCCCCCCTTTCCCCTTATCTTCCACCGCCGCGCGGAGTAAAAAACTTCAAAGTTCGCTTTAATCGCCTATTTCTTAAAAGTTCAAGTTCCGAATAAGGAATGCTCTTAACTAATCACCGAAAGCGAATCCGCGCCGGGCTTTTAAAGCACTTTTTATAGGAGGCCCATAAGCCTCGCTTGCGGTTTATATACATATATGTATAGTTGGAAGACGCGGCTTGGCGCAGCTACCACCGTTTCTGCCGCTCGTTAAACGTGTCTTCGGGAGGGCCGTTTATTGGCGCGTACTCACGCATGCGTAATGAATTATTGCGCCGGGGCAGATTTTCGTCGGGCCCATTTTTACGTATTTATATCCTCCCCGCGACAAGGAGGACCTCTTTGACGCTCCAGAGTCGTGGAGAGGGGAGAGTCGGCCCGAATAATATCGGAATATACGCGATAGACGCGATAAATCATAATTTTTACGAGGCGGGCGTGCACTTTATTAAGGGACGGAGAGAGAGAGAGAGAGAGAGAGTGGATGCGGGCGTGCTGCTCCGCGCGCGAGACTCTCGTTTGTAAAAGCGGCGGCCCGAGCCGAAAAAATGCGCAATAAAATGTATTACGCCCGGAGATTTATGCCATAAGTGATTGTACGAAAATGGCTAATGCCGCCGGTTGATTAAGCCCTTTAGCGTCGTATAACTGGCGATATGAGCCCGAGTCCCGCTAAAGAGTGCTCCTTTTTTCGAGCCCACCTCCCCTCCCTGCGACGAGTCTCCAAGTGTGAGTAAGGAGTAATCGAAAAATCAGCATATAAATATTTAGGATTTAAGGATGATAAAATGCTTGATTTACGGCCCGAGTAATTGATCGTGAATCTGTTGGCTTTCCGCTCGCAGTTTGTATAGTAGTGCTGATTTATTTCGGAATTCTGCTTTTAATGGCTCAACAGAAGGAGTTAACGCTTTTTGTGCTGCAAGTGTATAAGCGAGGGGCAAAAAGCCGAGCTGAATCACTGGGATATCGCGGCGTGCAATTGTAACTATTCACGACAAAGATGTACCGCGGCTGAAAAATCTATTTCATGCGAAACTAATTCTTTCCCTTGAGAAAACCCGATCGTATCGGGCATAACTGGATGGCAACATTGTTTTTAAATCGCGCGAGAATTGATTAGATTCGGATGCTTTTATACTCTTTCCTACCGTGCATTGTTGCTCGGCTTTGCGAAAGAATCCCGGCAGGTCGAGGCAGGAAAAATTCCTAGCCCCGGCATAAATTAGTCGAAATCCACGTTGGTAAAGGCAGAAACGAGCTCGTTAAGGCATTTTCCAATCGACGAAAGCGGTGCCTCGCACCGGTAAGAATCACTGCTCAATCCCCGAGTGTAATTATCGGGCTTCGTCCTTCAGAAAAGGGCGCGCAACACCTCACCTCGCAGAGCACACACGGCGAGGGCGATAAAGCCTGGGCCTAACTCGCTCGCGGAGATCCTTAGCCAATGAAAAAGCGCCGGCGATACATAACGACTCTCTGTCTTCGGCCGGGAAAAAAATCGTCCGACCAATTAACGCGGCGTCACCGTAAAGCACCTCCGCAAAAAAAGGCCGAAGCCCCGGCCGTCGTCCTCTCAAATCATCGTGCACGTAGAGAGAGAGAAAGAGAGAGCGCCGTGCCTCTCTTTGGGCCTTCTTCCTTATTACCGCCGCGGGTCTGTTCTTCTATTAGCGTCTATCTTCGGGCCCGACGAGGGAGGCACGCGCGCGAAAATAGAGAGAGAGAGAGAGAGAGCCAGCGGCCGGAGCACCAGGAAGCGAGGAATAAGGGATCGCCCGATCGCAGATAAGACGGAGATGCACCGAGGAAGAGAATGGAGGGCGGTGCTCTCCGAGCGGCCCTCGTTTCTTTTTTCTTTTTTTCTTTGTTTTTATCTGTTTTTTTTTCTTTTTGCGGAGCTTCCCCGGCTTTCGGTAGCCGCCGACGCCGGAGATTTGGTAATGACGAGTCGGAGCGGGACTCGGAGCGTGATGCTATGCGGCCGAGCTTTCTAGGATTCGATTGCGGAGGTGACTTGCAGCGCGAGAGATGCTTGATTGCGGGGGATTTATTTAGTTGTTGCGGGAGATGGGATTGCGCCGATTAGCTTATGTAATGGGCTTTGACACGTAATAATTTAGCCGGGCGAACGATATAGCGTAACAGTGACTTACGATTTAATTTCTTTCTTTTGGGGCGCAAATATTTCTTGGGTGCTATCGTCAAAAACGCTGTGCGAGTAAATTCTTGCAGCGTGAGAAATAAAGGCAAGGTAATTTGCTCGGGTATTTTGACCGGAGCACGAGAGAATTATTAAAAGGGCCATGAAAAATGTCAAAGGCATAAACCATTAGTCGAACAATCGGAAAGGAAGGCAGTCAGGCAGGCAGGCAGGCAGGCAGGCACGTAGTCTCTCGGTGTTCGTTTTTACGGCGGCGGCGGCGGCGGCGGCGGCGGGGCATAGGCGTGGAGCTTCTCCCGCGGGGTCACAGGTCGGATCGGCGGGACCGAGAGATAGGGCTCGCGTCTCCCTCTCCGCGGCGACTTCCTTACTCTCCTCCGCGGGGGGAGTCCCTCTCTCCTTCCCTCTCTCTCTCTCTCTCTCGATTGTTTAATGCGATTCTCATGCTGGGCGAGCTGTGTGAGCCAGCGCTTTTTGATGTACGATATTCGCTCTCTTCCCCCGCCTCCACCCCCTACCCCGCGGGTTTTTTCTCCTTTATCATTTTTTGAACGAGTCTCCTTTTCTCGCCGATTCGTCGCACGCGGCCGCGGCTGGGAATCGCCATTAGTTAGCTGCGCGAGCCCTTTGTCGCGTTAATGTCTTTATGCGGCTAAGTATCTGGCGCGTGCGCGCACAGCTCTGTCGAGGGGAGAGAGAGGGAGAGAGAGAGAGAGAGGGACGGAGAATTTTCGGAGGGAGGCCCCTTGGCTTGGCTTTAATGGGCTTTTTGAGGAATTGCGAGGTGAGCATTGTGTTGCGGGAGAGGTGTCTGCGGTACTACTGAATTTACTGCGAGCCTTTTGACGCGTCCGTCTCGTTTGTGCACCGGCGAATGGACGGCTATCTGCTTCGGGATTTGAACGGCTCGACGGACGGCTCGTGGATTGAGAGAGGACGAAGGGGACGAATAATTTGACGTTCCCTCGTCGATGGCCTCCTTCGAAGAAAGATACACAAAGTGTTTTTTTAAAAAAATCTCTTTCTCCGCACTCGTCGTAAATGCTCGTTGCCGGCGCGCGATCTTCGATACTTTTTTTCGCTTGCAAAACTCTTGCTCGTTAAGTAGCCGCGCTTAAAAGCTCTCGTTGAAAAAAAAAAGGCAAAGGCGGCTCCCAGGCGATGTCGAGTCACACTTTTCACGCTCGGATAAGCGCGATTTCCAGAAGCTCGAGATCCGCGCTGCAGTCGAGGCAAGAAAAAGAACGGTAATCCCGGAGGAGAAGAAGCAAAAAAAAAAAAAAAAACGGGACATCGGCTGCAGGCCGTGTCGATAATTAATCCCTAGGAATAAGAGAAACAGATGGGCAATCCTCACCACTATGTTGAGCGTGACGTCCGTGTGCTGCAGTCCATCGTCTGCCCTCACCCTCAGCACATAACTATCCTTGGTCTCGCGATCGAGCGCCTCGCCGAGTCGCAGCTGACCCGTGGCAGAGTCGAGCTTGAAGGGACTCGACAATCTGCAAGAACAAAGAGCAATTGTGTTATTTCTTGCTCGCTTTAAAATAGCTTTTAATTTCGAATGGGGATCGCCGCTGGTATTATAAATGTTATCTGCCTGATTGCTGCATGCCTAGTTTTGGCGCGGTCGTTCGGCTCTTTTCTGTCGTCATTATTCTCAATTACTTAAATAAATGTTTTGAATTACTTTTCGAGGTGTACCGGGAAATTCCTGAAATTTTCTGTAACGGCTAGTAACATCAGAGCGTTAACGTAAGAGGGAAAAGATTAATTGAACGAAAACCGAAAATGAATAAGTTTCCTCAATTACAAAATATTATTGAATGGGCATGCAAATTTTTAAAACTGGCTCATATTTCACTGCGGACCTGTCCAATTAAATGTTAATAAATGAAATAATTGGACGTAAATTTACTCTACTGCATAGTTTGTTCATAAACGAAAGTTATAAAACTCAAAAAGAGGCGAAACCAAAGTAAAATGACAATAATGAATGTAAAAAATATTTCGACCAAAACTGGTTTTGAATTGTAGTCTTTTTTAATTGCGCGTTACTTTTATAACGGACGAATTTTATATTCAACTCTTGTAAAATAATTACGGAGGATTTAATTGATTGCGCGAAAAAAATGCAAATTCCTTTACGTCGAAGCTATAACAAAATGTTCAAATGTTTAAGGATTTCGATATCCAAACATAAAATAGTATTTATTGCAGGATATATTAACGACCGATCGAAGGTAAGTCTATGGATATTATTGATACGTTAAATCATTTCAATCTGTTAAAAATTATTGGATTATGTTTGTAAGCTTCGAACCATAACTGTACATAATGATAAGCGATAACTTGCTATTTATATAATTTCAATGAAAATTACTGCCAAATATACTTCATATTACACTTAACGATCATTGCTGTACTATAAAACATATTTACTCGAGTTTTATTAATCTAAACTTATCGTTTATAATTAAGAGATTTTAATAAGCCTGTAATGCAGGAATTTATTTGTGTTTTTGCTAAATAATTGTGCATCTCAAAAATATGAATTATCTTTTATTAATACTCGCGAAGTGCTTTAATGGTATTTTTTTTGAAGAATATATAAAGATAAGATTAAATGCTATTAAACAAGTGTTCATTTCATTTAATCATTCAATTAATCAAGAATCGATGTGCTTATCTTACAGCACTTAATAGTATCTTAACAAAATTATAATGCAAATTAGGTGCAAGTAATTGGATGCTTCAGCTCAATTGAATACAGAGATTTAAAATTTTTCAATCGGAACTTTGTGCAATATTGAAAAACATGACGACCCATAAAATCTGGCAAACCAAAAGCGCGACTCACCTGGCGTTTTCAGCCGTTACGTCGTCCTCTAGGGGCGAGTTCTTGGCCGGCGGTACGATGCTGTACTTGAGGGTACCGATGCTGTCGGGGTCATGGGCCTTGAGTACGGTGAGCACAGTGCTGGGCGGCGCCTCCTCCGAGATGCGGAAGGTCCAGGGGCCGGACTCGTCCCAGCTCGGGGCCACGTCGTTCTTGTCTAGCACGTTCACGAGCACCTGTAATCGGAAAGCAAGCGTCCAACCTGAGCGTGACGGGGAAAAATACGTGACTCTATGCCCGCCGATATGCTCATTGCCGTTCATTGTCTTCGCCGACGAGGCGAAGCATTATTATTTTTCTGAGATGGCCCAGGGATTTTTTATATAAACAAACGCAATGCGTTACCCAACCAGGTTTCTGGCAAAATTTACACTCCTCGAATAAATTCACTTTCACTCGAGCAGCCGAAAAAGCCTTTTATAGGCCTCGGCTCGGGTATAAGGTAGTAAGCCGAAATAATTAGAGTGTAAATCGCGGTAATAAAATTTTTAGCGCTATCCGACTGGTCGGCCTTACAGTCAATACACGCCTCATAAAAGCCCCTCTCCGGCGTGGCGGGGAAGAATATATCTGCGGCGTACACCCGAAACTTAATATTACAAAGTAAAAATTCGCTCTCGGGGTCCTCTATAACTAAATGGGTCCAGTTTAGGCGCTCTCGCGCGCGTCTCGACTGGATTCTCCGCTCGGCCGGTATATAAAAATAAAGGACGCGAGAAAGCGAGTCGCGACGAGTTTTGAAATAATTTAACCCCCCGAGAGCGAGAGGGAGAGAGAGAAAGAGAGAGAGGCGCAGACAAACGCGCCGCCGATCAATTTATCCCGGCGGCGATTATTTACGTCCTAAGGCGATTGTGTCGCTTTTTTCTCCCTTTGCTTATCCTTATCAGCGAGGCCTTGGAAATTTCCATATTTCACGAGCAATATCTCAATGATTCCGCGGAGAGAGAGAGAGTCGAGCGCGTGTCATCCGGCAAAAGGAAGGAATCTCTCTCTCTCTCTCTCTCCTCCTGGTCCGCCTCTCCGCGGGCAAGGAGCGCGTATGTGTGGGAGAGGAAGGGAGCTAAATCACCTCGCTCGCATATATACCCGCGAGAGACATAATACACGTCCGACGATCGTCGAAGTAGAGGGAAAGATAGGGCCTCTCTGCTCCGGACCAGCCGCGGAGTAATCGTCGGCGATCTCACCTAAATAATGTGCTTTTAGGCAGCCCGCGGAACCTCACCTGTCTCTCACTCTCCTTCTCTCTCTCTCTCTCTCTCTCTCTCTCCCTGCCGAAGCCGCCTTCGCGGCTATATGTTTACGTACACTTGTGCTCAAAAGTATTTATTAATATTCCGTCCGCTCTCGAGAAGCCTGCACTTTTCGAATTTGCGATCCTTCAGCGAGCCGCGCGCGGTCTCTGACTATTATTCGAAATAATTTAGCAAAAACAACAGTCGAGCGTTTAAGAATCGGGGCCTCTCGCTTTTAAAACATCGACTACCGCGTATATCAAAGGCAGCCAAGACGTCAAACAAATCCGCAGCAAGGAATTCCTCGAGCGGATTTTTACAGCCTCGCAAAAGCTCATAAAAGCCCGGCGCGCGGGGAGCACTTGTTCGTTTTACCTCCCAAAAGGAAGTCACCCATAGAGCGTCTCTCGCTTTCTCTCCCTCCGAAAGTCCCCGCGCCGCGGCCCGTAAAATACTTTTGACTGGCAGTGTATATGCAGCAGGCGTTATTGTTTTCTTTTTCGAGAGCGTATATATAATATCGAAATAAAATAAATACATAGAGAAGGCAGCGGCTGCGGCGGCGGCGGCGGCACCGCCAGAGGGATAGAAGCAGCAGCAGCAGCAGCAACAGCGGAGCAGCAGCAGAAGAAGAAGAAGAAGAAGGAGTCGGGCTGCATGACCCAAAGAAAACCCCCGCTGGGCGACTCTCGATCCAATCCTCTCTCTCTCTCTCTCTCTCTCTCTCTCTCTCTCCGATCCCCGACCGAGCAGATAGCATCTCTCGAAACGTCCCCGCGGACCTTTGCTCGCTCGTTCGCCTGGTAGTACCGGAGATACCACCGGGGCCGCCTATACCACTTCGGGGCCCTATTGCCTCCTCGCCGATATACACTCTTATCCTCTCTCTCTCTCTCCCTCCTCGCTGGGCATTTTTCGCCGAGGCCGCTCTTTCTATTACTCATGCCTAGCCTCCCTATGTATCCTACGTCGCTCTCTGTATCATTCTTTGTCTCTGGCGCGGACTCCTCCTCCGTTTTTCCGCCCGAGAGGGGAAGGCGGAATGGATTCGTTAGACGAGGATATGAACTTTTGCACCGTTCCTATACATCTAACGTCGGACGAGGATCCAGCTCGTATTTATAATTGAGATGGATTAGGAAGGCGAGGTGTGTGTGTGTGTGTGTGTGTGTTTTTATAAAACAAAAAAATGCAAAACCCGACGGTCGAGAGTGTATTTGACGAGTTAATCGCCGGCGACGGGACGGCTTGGCGCGACAACGGCGAACAATATCCCAGTCGACTGCGTCGTCCGGCAAATTATCCGGCATTATTATGCACTATCATCCTCGGCGCGTGACATCTCGCTACGCGTATTTTTTCTTCGAGCTCCCCCTCTCGGCATTCTTCATTACTTTCACTCTCCGTCTCGCTCGGGCCTCCTTTTATTATCGCAATATATCTCCCTCTCCTTTTTGTCTCCCCTTTTTACGCTCTTTTCGTCCTCGCTTTCTACATACACACACGCTGAGAGAGAGAGCGAGCGCGCGCCGATCGTTTCTTTTCCCGCCACGGGGCACATTTGTCTTGTTATATCATTTTTTATTGTCGTTATATTGTTCGGGGCCTCTCTCCCTCTCTCTCTCTCTCTCTCTCTCTCTCGGTGTCTGCGGGCTTCTACGGGCAGCCGCGATTCTCCGCAATCGTGAGCGCATCTCTTTTGTCCCTGCAAATCGAACGCGATCGAAAATCCTCCGGATAAGCTCGATGATTTATATTAATATGCGCGCGCACGGAGCGAGAGCCGCGCACCGAGGAGAGAGAGAGAGAGAGAGAGGGAGCAACAGTATATTTATCCTGCGTGCAAGAGCACACGTACGTATATACATAAAGCGCACACCTACGGAGGAAAGTGAAAGGCCATGCAGTGCATGGAGGCTGCAAAGGATATACAAAGGGAAAAAAGCGCCGGGCAGAAGGGGGAGGGTCTCGGTTTAGAGCTAAATATTTTATTACGCGGACAAATTATTGCGAGAGGGACGACAAAGGAGCCGGACAAGTCGCGGCCGCTTTGTTTTTCTCGTATGTCGTAATGCGTGCAGTTTGTTGGTAAACGCGCGATTATCGCTCGGCCAACCGGAATTTCGCTCTCCGGTGAAAAGGCCGCGGATAAGGCCGGTTCTCCTAGACGCGGGCCCCTAATGAATCTTTAAAATCTAACCGGCCGACGTTTATTATCCGGCGCTTGGACGTTGACACGCGCCGCGTTAAAAGAATCTATAGATATCGTTGCGCAATGCTGGAAAGCCGACGGGAAAAAGCCCGAAAATTATGATGCAAAAGCCAATTAAGCGATCGAGATAACAATGGCCTCGGGGCTATATACTGCCGATCGCGTCGCTCTGCAAACACAATGACTCAGGCTCAATTTTGAACAATGCAAAAACACGAGTACGCTCCTAATCCCTGTCTTTTCCAGACACGCACCGAGAGCAAAAACGCCGAGAGAGAGAGAGAGAGAGCCGAACACGGGGCTCTCGGGTCCAGTTTTACTGCTCTCGAGAATTAGAATGCCAGGCATTTCATAACGCCGAAATTCCTCGGCTTCCTTCTTTTGCGCTCGAACGACAAATTAAATTAATTAATAAGGAGGCGAAATAAGTTCTGGCTAAAAGATTGAAAGTTACATTTGAAATGTTTAATAACGTGTATATACTTTAACTGTAAACTCGAGATGACTGTTCGACGAAATTATGAGCATAAATTTAATTAAAATACCTTCATAAATCGTTAAACTGACATCCGTCGGACGTAATTTAAAAATACAACGTTATAATAATTTAAGGCGGTATTAAGCACAATCAATTTTTTCCCCGGCGAAAAATGCGCGCACGGCAGGCAAAACAATGCCGCGCGCGGCTTATCCTCTGTTTTTCTCGCCGAAATATCCTGGCGAACTTCTTAAAAATAACTCGAGAGAGAGAGAGAGTGAGCTGCCCTCTCTCCCTCCCATACATCAAAGTCTGACGTTCATCAACGTGACAACGTCGATCGCGTACAATTACCGGGGCAAAAACGCGGCTTTCGAGAGAGAGAGAGAAAGAGAGACGGAGAGCCGGGCAAAAGGAAAAAGCGCCAAGGTTCACCAGCCGGTCAGTTTCATCGCGGCGGCTGAAAAAAGGAGGATCGAGCTGAAGATCGGTTGCAAGGCGAAGCCCTACAAGTCGCGCGAGCGATCCTTTTCGCGGTTCCGGACGCCACGCATGTGCACTTTCTCTCCGAGCGACGACGCCGCCGGTTTATCCCTCCCCTACTTTGTACGCTCGGCATGATAAGTGCAGGCTTTAATTGAGCCTAGTAGGCGAGCTTTGTAGCTTTGTTTTCTGCCGGTTTTCGGGCCTGATTGCTCGGTTTAAATAGTCAATTTCGGTTGCGTGTTCTAATCGATACTTTGGCATTTGCGAATGGCTTCGTAGTGTATCGTTGACTTTTATTGCAATCCGCTTGATTAATTTTGCAAATTCGTTCAAAATAAATACTGCTCATTACGCTCGATTTATTTCTGTAATAATATTCCCATACTTTTCTATATATCTCTAATAGAAAGGCCAGGCATTAATATTGTAAGCTTGCTCATTTACATGATTTCCCATAATTGAATTTTCTTGTCGGTTAGTCGAACTGTATGGAAGCGGCACAACGTAAGCATCGCAATAACATTATTAAACGCGCTGAAAGCGCCAGAAACATCGCGAACGAAAGCGAAATCCGGAGGAAAACACAGCTTTTTATATGCATATAACGAAAGCCAGCGCAGACTCTGCGGCAGCAGTAGTCTTTATGATATTATCTTCATAATTATCTGATGGCGTAAAGTAATATAACATAAGGCGCACAATCGCAGACGATAAAGAGTCTGCAGCGTCAAATTTACGAGCGGACTCGCGCGGTAAACAAAAAGTTTAAAATCTTCATAGTCAATTAAACGCTTAAGCATGCGACTATCTTCTTTAGCTTTATTAATTGGGCAGCGCCGTAAAAATCTTTGTATTATGTCCAACGGAGTTAACTGGCGCCTTTGGCTCGTGAGAATGTGCTCGCCACGCTAATTTCGAGATAAAACTGCGTCCGAGCAGGCTCTTCTAATCTTTAGCGTCGAGCAATGAGACGTACCATAGTTTACTTACAAGATTAATCGATGATTCCTCAAAGTTAAAATTAGCGAGGAGGACGTCCTACAAGAACAGAGCCGCGCAGCTGAGCGCGCGCGTATAAGTATCTAAGGCGCAGGGACAGGCTATTGGATATTACGCGCAAACGCAAAGGGGGTTCCACCGCAGAGCGGGATCGGATGTCCTTTTTTGTCGCGGGAGGATGTCGCCGTCGTCTCTTTTTTAAGCCTCCCAGGCTTTCAGGGATCGAATCGCCGCGCCACGAGGAGAATTTCTGGCATACGGGAAATTGGAAAGTGGTTTTCTTTCTCTCTCCAGTCGTGGGAGGTTCTGCGTTTTCGTTTTCGTTGAGCGACGACAGTCTCTTACAGGCTTTTTAGAAGACGACACGTCCATTAGACGAGGAGGTATTACGGAAACGATTCTGATCTGATCTGATCGCTAATGCAGTTTCGGTGGTGTTTAAACGAACGACATTTCTGCCCGTGAACTGGTAGTGATAAATTTCTTTTTAAAAACGGAATGGCAATGTTCTTCGAGAATAAAATGCTGATAAACACAATTAGTTCAAGAACATATAAAGACTATATAATTTAAGCTTTTACGATCCAAAGGTACTCTCGCCGTTGACAGACTTGAAATTATTTCACTTTATAAATATGCTCCGAATTTAAATATCGATCGAAAGACAAGAAAAAACTGCAGAATCCGTAGCTCGGCGCGCTATAAATAAAGGGGAGATAAAATTCAAGGCTCGAATATACATAAGTGTCTTACAAGTTTTCGCCAAAAACAGAATATCAAGTTTAAAAGCAAGAAGCTCTTAAAGTTCAATAATAAACCCATCCCCAAGTCCATAACTTCGCACTCCTGCCGTCCCGAAGTCAATAACTTGAGCGACGATTGTGTGATTAATCGAGCGCAACTCTCTCGGCTCGGTGCACGCAAACCGCTCGGAATTTCCGCCTCCCTCGTAAGCTAACGAAGCAACGCACACGCCCGCTCGGCCGCGAAACGTCGCGCGGCTCTTACGCAAGAGAGAGCCGCTTTACGCCTCGCATTCCATAATTCGCTAACGAGCCGCAGTAACTCTCCCGTGGCTGCTACCGCCGCTCGGCGATTAATCGCGGAAAAGGCCGCGAGAGAGAGAGAGAGAGAGAGAGAGAGCTCCGGCGTACGGCTTAATCGGCCGCGGCTCGTCCCGCAGAATTATTGACTTTTCGCGGCGCGCTTTTCAATGAGCCATTTTCAGCTCCGCGGCGAGAGGATAGATTAATTTTGAAGTTAAGCGGGTTTCGCGCTTTGAGCGTACGAGTATACTTTCCTGGCCGCGATTTTTCGCGAGGAAAGCCGCTGCCTTGTCTGCTTTCCTTGGATTTATGGCCGCTTGATTAATATCTTATCTTGGGATGAGCTATGGAAAATTCTGTTTATTTTTCATTATTCCAGTGATATTTCACGTTTAGCCGGCGAATAAATCACTCGTATTGTCTTCTTTGTGGAATTTCGAAAAATTCTTGTGCTCTACGCGCTTTATTGTTAAGTATTAACCGAGTATTTTTACATTTTGACGCGTCGGTGATTAATGAAAATCATTTAATTTTCTGTCTACGATTTCAACGAATAGATAAATAACGATGGATTCAATTTACTCGTTTGTGTCCGAGTCCTTTAGTAAAAATTACTCAATTTATTTTCACTCCGTACGCCAAGAATTCCCCCTTTAAAAAAATACGCACATTTCCCATTGTGCAATAAGCAGCTCGCAAAAGATTTAAATAAAAATAGCCGGGGCTCGAAAAATTATGCAAACGCACCGGTGTGCCTCGTCTAAACTTTCGAGTCAATTGACAAAAATTCATTATGCAAGGAGCCGTTCGAAATCAGCCAACTCAGGCCTAAAAAGCCAGGAAGGGAAAAATGATCAGTAGCTCGGCACAATATACTGGCGAGACCATCTCCATCAGCGCTGGAAAGGCGCCTCGGGCAATATTTCCAAGCAAATGAGATTCGCGTCGTTTCCCGAAGGCGCGTAAAGTAGCTAAATTGGACACTCGCTAGGCAACAATGGGCCCGACCGGGGGGATTTACGAGCGGGGCATATTTTTTTCCCGACCCTGCATAACCCGCGACATCCGTCCTAGACGCGCGTAAAAGCCATCGCGCAGGAATGCCCACTCTCGGGGCCTAAGCACAAAACCTTTTCACTTTTCGATCCTTTTTTGTCTGGCGAGCCTCGCGCCGCAGACCCTCGTCATCTCTCGCGAGTCGAAGGTATATATACGAGTAAGAGACGAGGGCACACATCTCCGATATGTGATTTTCCGGCCGTGCGACTTTTCTCGAGCGCGCGCCGCGAGTTATTGATATTTTTGAGCGGCGTTTTATGGACTGGGAAGATTTCGAGCGATGCCATCTCGGGCTCGGAAATCGCGCCGGGCAAAAGCCTTTTGCATCTATGAATAATGCCGACGCTCATTAAAGACGTCGCGTTCGCGCGCGGCAACATCTCCATTTCAAAACAACGGCGAGGCGCTCGCCAATTAATAACCCGGCGGAGGATGACATTCCCCGGCGCATAAACATCCTCGGAGGAGCCGTGCGCCCTCTCCGTTGGGATATAAAAAAGGGACGCAATTACGCGTCGCTCGGCTCGTTTTTCCGAGGCTTGCATAATCGGAGGTCAGCGCGAATTCGTGCGCGATAAATAACGCGATTCCGTTTCAATTACAAATCAAGCGCGCGGCTCAATCGTCCGTCTAAAAATCATAATTAAATTCGTGATGCGCACTCGGCATATTCATCATTTGCTCTCTCTCTCTCTCTCTCTCTCTCTCTCTCTCTCTCTCTCTCTCTCTCTCTCTCTCTGAGCCTCGAAGAGAGAGAGAGAGAGAGAAATAAAAACTACGAGGATTCTACTCGGGCGGTCCGCACAATGACTCGACTCTCGCTAAGGCCGTTCATCCCTTCTTTCTCTTCCTTCTTCCTCGCTCCTTCGGATACGTCACAATGTTGGAAGTCGAGAAAACAATGAGCGTCATTGTTGGCCCCGGTGAACAACGGGGACATTAATGCGGGGATTGAAAAATTGCGCGCCGGCAATTTCGGCCCGAAAATGAGTCTTTGTTTCTCTCTCTCTCTCTCTCTCTCTCCCGAGTCGAGCTTTGATCCGATTTTTTTCTCTCCGCGCGCGTACGGTCCCGGGAGAAGGTAGATTTTCAAATAGACAACTAATTGTTCTCCAACAGCGGAGGGCTTATTTCGCGGGTATTACGATGCAGGTATCCGTCCATAAATAACGCATTACAAAGTGTCAGAAACATGAGCAGCGACTGATTTACTCTGGCCGGCGTGCGTTTCCTTTTACGATTCTCACGGCGCGCTCGTCGAGAAGTATAAATTTTAATTTGAAATCTCTGAAAAAAGAAAAAAACAGAGGCGCGCTCTCGGCAACGAGAAAACTCCTAAGCGCAATTTTAAGCGTCATTAGAAAAGCGACTCTCTGCTTAAAAACAATTCCTCATCGCAGCTTCTATCCCCCTCCGTTCGGCCTCTCTCTCTCCATTGCTTTCCCGCGCGCCTCGAAGGTGTCAATCATCGAGGAGCTTACGCCGCGCATACTAAACGAGACTCCTCGAGTGCTTTTTCTCGTACGTTACCTCGCCAGGTATACGGATATATACGTGTGTGTGTATGTGCCCTCTTCCTCTCCGGCTCGCCTCCTTTTTCTTCTGCTTATCTGCCGGTTGTTTTTTTTTTTGTTTTTTTTGCTTCCCTCGGTCGGAGAACCCCCCCGAAAACACGTCCCGACTTACGCGGCACGCGATTCCCGCATACGTATGCGTTTAAGCAGGCAGCGAGGGCTTTTTTTCGATATTCCCATTCTTATTGGCGGGATCGGCCGCATCGCAATGCGCTAATTTCCGTGCGCGAGGAAGGAGGAAAGTTTTTCGCGCGGCTTTTTCGGGTAGAGGATCGCTGACGATCGAACGTTGAACTATTGGAAATTGCGCGGGCGATGGTTGAGTTTGATAACGGATGAAAAATAAAATCGGCGACGATTCGGAGCGAAGTGAAACAGTAACGTAAAACCTTCCGGAATTGGAATGTCGTCGCGAGAAAAAAAATATTATCTCGCGTCTATAAATAAATAGTTCTACATAAATTGGTGATGAGCTTACTTGTGTGTTTATTTTAAATCGCTCGACCGATCAGAAATTGAAAGCTGATGCGTATTCAGACGTTTTTCAAAGAAATCACTTGTAACTGAAATAACCGAAACAGGTTTCGCATACGGTACACTGAAATTAAGAAACCTAGAAATACTTTTCTCGGTGCAGATCCTGTATCGTTTAATCTCCTCTTTGGCTACACACTCGCAGCCTACCTGTTTTTCTAAGAAATTCAAGACTCATCCTTTCGACCCTCTCTCGTCTATGAGTCACCGTCAAGACTACAGATCGAACCTTAACTCCGAAAGTATTTTATCGAATCAGTTCCTGCCGTCCGAGAATAAACAAATTTCATCGTCTTCTGCACTCGGGTGCATAAATTATACCAGAAGTAAAACGCCGTCACGAAACACCTCGCTGACACTCTGTTTGCCCAAGCCGTGCACCTACATATTTTCACGGGAGCAGCTTCCTCATCATCCTCGGGAAAGTGAATTACGCCGCGCTCGGCTTGGGGGAGCGCAAAAATATTGATCGAGCGAGGCAACCTGTTGCTGCTCTCGATGTGCCTCCGCCTGTTTTTTTTCCTCTCTCTCTCTCTCTCTCTCTCTCTCCCTCACTCCTCACGGCCGTAAAGCTTTCGGCCAGTACTTATATACTCGACGATTAGAAAGTGATTTCGATTCACTGTCGAGATACGCGCCGAGAGCGTGTTTGTACAGCGTCGACGAATCCGTGTTCCTCGTCGGCTGCGGCGGCCGGAGAGATATGCGTATAGCTGCGAGGCTAAAAAATCGACGCGTGTTTGCTTTAGCGGCGGCGGCGGCGGCGGCGCTGAGCAAACGTTTGCGCTCGGCCGCTTTTTTAAAATGGCGATATTCTTTTTTCGTTCGAGGAGCCGCGAGTTCTGTGTATGCTGAGCGTTTCAGGACGGTAGCGAATTTGTTTTTGCGCGCCGAGGGGAAAAAGGTTTATTGGGATAGATGTATCGTCCTCCGGCGAGGGATGTACTTAAAACGGGAGTTTGAACCCGGATTTTCGCGAAACTCGACGCGTCATATTAATTCTCGTGTTTTCTCGTGTTATAAAAATTAATTAACGTCACGCAGCTCTGACTCGCAGAGATCTCAGGATGTGCGAGTCGTAGAAAATAAAGGTACGCTCGCGCAATTTGACGAGATTAAATGGTTATTATCTGAAATTTATTGTCAAAGCAAGCTAGAGACAAGTTTGATCGCGGATTTATGTAAGCATCCATATGCATGTCCATATTCAAATTTATGTATAATAGCGAAAAGAAAGCACTTTGCTTTCCTAGCAGGGTAGTTATCGGGGCAATTTACGAGATTTCCAGCATTATTTACGAGCGAATCAAAGCATCATCTCCGCAGTCGCTAAAAGCCGTGGACAGCAACAAAAGCAATCATCCCCGATACATCAAAAGCCTGTTAGCGTTCCCTCCAAATATCTGCCGCGTTAGTTTACCGGCAGCCGAATAGGAAACAGAGATTTCAGGATAATTATTAGTCATAACGGTCGACTGATGCCTGACGTAGTTGCGCCAATTAACGCTAAACCCCAAAAAGATCGTCGGTCGATAAAACGTAGGGAAAACCGTCGCTGCATCTCTTGGCGCGCTTTTCTTACTCATACAATAATGGCTCCGGGTCCCGCGATATTTGCAGCTCAGACTCTAATAACCTGTGCAGAGACCCGGTCCCGGGAGGTAAGGGCAAGTCTTATTATCGGAAGTCGGCCGGCTCTCCCTATCTGTCCCCCGGGCCGCTGCTAAGGAGAGAAAGAGGACCGGCCGAAGAGAGAGAGAGAGAGAGAGAATCTCTAGATCGCGAAAGAGTATACCCCGGAGAGCGCGGTGTGGGAATGCTCTTTTCTGCTGAATATCTCGAGAGCAGCCTTTTTGCTCCCTCGGAGCTGCTGATGCCGATGCTGCCTGCCTGCCTGCCTGCCTGCCTGGCCTGCCTGGCCTGCCTGCCTGCCTGCCCACTGGATGCTTCTTTTGCTCGAGCTTTCGGTGTTAATGGGAGAGACGATACGGAAAAACGAGAAACGCGAGGATCGGCTTTCAATCTGGCGAATAATGCGCGATTTTAGACTATTTTTATCGGCCGATGCTTCTTCTCTCTTTTTCGCCAGATAACCCGAAGGAGGCTCGCTAAAAGTCGAGGCTGGTATTTGTTTTGCTCAATTAAATCATGTAACGTTCCGTTGATTGTAGATTCTGGGAAGTGTTTTAAATTCTTATAAAATGCTCTTTAATAATGTATCGCGAGATGTAATCTGTCAAGGCTTGTTTCACGGATATAATTTACGTTAAAAAATCCTTTTAATGGAACAAAGTTGTAAAAAGTAAGGTAGGAAGCTTTATTGATTATTTATTGCGCGCGGTAAAAGGGAAAGATAGATTATCGATAGGATATAAAATTACGCGAATATTCCGGTGATTAGGATTATCTGCCGCCGTATTATGTAACGCCGTGCACTTTTTAAAGATGCGAGATTTATTTAATGTAATACGAGCATCTCATTACGAAATCTGTAAATTTAAATACTGCGCCGCGATAAAAATGATATTATATTCAATGCGCCGATACCTTCACATATATAACGAATGTATAATGAATTTCCGAATCAGTTATTGAATTAAACTCGTTCTCCCACTACCGCATAAATAATAAATGGGAATCGGCAGCGAAAAAAGGCCCCTTTATATCTGTTATTGAATAAAGGCTCAAATCACACTTTGCCCAGCAAACAACGAGCCACCGACTTTTACCCAATACTCCCCCGATGCATTTGCATATCTAACATCGGCCTGCACAATTGCGCGATAAATTATAAAGGCATAAAGCCATGGGAGAGAGAGAGAGAGAGAGAGAGAGAGAGAGAGAGAGAGCGATAAACTCTCCTAATTACGTTACGTAACTCGTCGAAAATAGCTCGCGCAAAGTAATCGAGAGGCGGAAGATGGCAGCAGCCTGCCCCGCGTCCTAAATAATTTGTAAAATTAACCAAGAGCCCGCCGCCGCGTCCGAAAGGAGCAGCTCCTCTCCCCGGTGCAGAAACGAATTACACGCTACTCCGCCACCGAAATAAAAATTATCTCGCTCGGCATATATAACGGAGACAGGAAGAGAGAGAGAGAGAGAGAGAGAGAGAGAGAGAGAGAGAGATAGAGGACAGGTAAGCCCGGCGCGCAGATAAAGTGGCGCTTTCACCAAAATGCATCTACGCTCGCTGCTTCTTTGCGCTCTTTTTGTTATCAGCGTGCCTTATCTCGGTGACTTTGGCTTCGGCTCTCTTGCAGCCTTGGAATTTCTTTTGTCGCGCTTTAAAAGCTCGGGGGGCCCCGAGGCTTTTAGTCCGGCGAGTGACGCGCGGCGCCGGAAATCGGAGGAGTTTTCGAGGATTTACGAGCGCTTTTTACGACACACGAGCGGCTTTCCCTCCCGCGGCCGGCTTTATTGAGTGAGAATAGAGCCCGAGATAGGCTTAAGTAGGCGGCTGATTTACAATGCAAATCCGCGCTTGGCTTTCGGTAATTAGCCGATGACCGCCGCCGTGCCGCTTGATCAAATTAATCGGCGGGAGAGCGGCGCGGCGCTCTTACACATATATTCATATATGAAAAGCGCGGTGGTACACTTAATTTGCTTTATGATATTCGGAGATTTTCTGCCCGCGCCTGCGCCCGCCGAGTTTTACTGTTATAAAGCGATAAACATAACTTATTATGCGCTGCGCTTTCCGACGCGGCGTGCAGCGCTCGCCGCGGCGCGCGGCTCTGTCGAACGTTATAATTCACGGGCGAAAAACGAAGTCGTTCGAGCATTTTATGGCCGGCAATAAAGCACGCTACACTTATTCGGTAATATACACCTACTGTAATTAATTTCGAGTGTATTAAGGCATAAATTAATTATTAATTATGTATCGCGCCGGGAATTTTAATAAATTAAGCCCTTTTTAAATTTCTCCCTCGGCTCGATAGGCCTAAGTGCCTTGGCCCCGGTGACGTTATGAATCGATGCAAAGTGTTAATACGCCAAATGTACGCATTATTGCATCCGGCTTGTGCTTTCTCAACGCTGCTGTCCGCTGACTTTAAGTAAATTAAACGCTTTTTGATAACGATTTATTCGACACTTTTTACCGGCCCTTCGAGGAAAACGTCGTTTCATCGAGGTATTTAATGACGACGCCGCGGACTTTAATTTATAACTAGATTAAGATACTTTTTAAAAAATTTAGAAGAAAAAAAAACATCAGTTAATGATGCTACTGTTTGACAAACACGTTTTTAAATCAAAGTCATTAATTCTCTAGACAGAGTCGGTAATCTCTAAAGCTTATTTATGCTTCTGTAATAGAGAAATAAACTCCTCTAAGCCAACAAATATACATTATATATAGTTTCTTTTTTTCGACGATATTCGCAGAATTTACTTAGCGCTTGTAATTATAAATAGTTAATCAACTTTTGCTTTTCCGCAACAGCATTCAGGCAATACCATTGCATTCTTCGACTTGTTTACACCTTTTTGAATACATTAGAACTTGTTTATAACAAGCTCCGCGAAATACCAGGAATCGTCCGAGTAGCCGCGCAAAAAAACCTCGCCGAGACGAATGTGTACTTAGACCTTTTCGCGCTGCAAAAACTATTGGCAAAAAAAAAGCTCGACGAGGCAAAAAGCGCGCGTTTCACAGCGAGACTCGGAGCGGAGCAGAGAAGCACCATCGATTAACCACAAGCGGCGAAAAGCCGCAATCAAGAAAAACCCGAGAGTAAGAGAGAGAGAGAGAGAGAGAGAGGGGCCGAATGAAGATGTCGCGGCCAAGCTCGTATTTACATAATCAATAACAAAACAAGCGCTTGTTCGGTAAAACACACATTCTGTCGCTGGCTCCCTCCTCTCGAACACACCTCGAAAGAGAGAGAGAGAGAGAGAGAGGAGAGAGAGGCGCGCGCGCGCAGAGAGAGATCGACGGAGATGCAGCGTGTGCAGCAAGCACCCGAGCGAGCCTTCGGTCAATTATTGTAGGTAGAGGCGCTGCGCCCGGCCGGCTCGTGCATTTAAATTAAAGGTAAGGAATGCCGTCTCTAGAAATCCTCGCTCTCTCTCTCTCTCTCTCTCTCTCTCTGTCTCTCGTTCCTCTTCCGAGGCGCAGGTATATAGAGGGTGTGGAAGAGTCGCGCGCGCCGCACCTATGCTTCCTTTTTTTCCGCCGAGCGTTCGTCATTTTTTAGCACCGGAGGTGCTTTGCTGGAAAGCAGAGACGCGTGTGGGTGCAGTCCGCCCGGCGGTGTAATGCCATCGTGTCGCGATTGTACCGACGCTTATTTACATCCTCGGCGGGAGTAAACTGTTTAGATTGGTTGCGCGACGCGCCGGCTTTTTTGCTCGCCGACTCGCCGCTGAATTGGAGCTTTTGCCCGCAGCCGAGCAGTTATTTACTCGAAGATATTGGCTTCGCGCGTAATTCTTCTTGGAGATACGAACGCGCCGAGCTCGCGAAAGCGTGGAAAAAGAATGCTGAAAAATGCCTGACGTATAGACATCCCTCGGAAGTTTTATAAATACAAAAAATTCGGGAGAGGGAGGGGAGAGCTATTTTAAAAGTCCACAATCAGATCAAAGACGGAAGGCAGATGTCAAGGAGTTTTAATTTCGAATCGCGCCGCGCTGATGGAATACATTCCGGTAGCTATAACGGTTGTGCTCGCCGCGCGTTAATCCGGCGATTTTTCAAAGTTTAGCTCGATTTTGTTCTTTTCTTTTTTTCTTTCTAGAATTTACATACTCGGCGAGCTCGTAAAAAATCGAATCTATTCCTTATTTAAAAACGTCCGCCTTTAACGGCGCGACAGTTATGCGCCGTTGTAAAGTCGCTTGATTTTTTATTTAATCAAGCCCGCGCTTAAGTGCATAAAAGAATTTATACGGGGATTATTATCACTTAAATCATAACTTACGATGCGCCTCTTTAAGAATTCATTTATTATTAAATGTTTTAATACGATTAGTTTAGGCTCATTGCGGTTCCGAGTGTATTATTTAGTGCCCCCGGAATCGTATCCCCGGTTTCGGTATTAACGAGCCTCATTTTTTCGAGTTTATAATTAATAAAGAGCAATAAACTCCGATCCTGCTGAAAAGTCGAGATTTTTTTTCTAATGCGCGCTTATGCGATAAATTACTTTAACCATACGCTTATTTATGGCGCTTGCCATTTTTATAGAGCGTCAGATCGTAAAGTTATGATTGAACAGTTTCTAATCTTGGCGAAAAGCAACTTTTAATTTTAGCGATAAACTGCCTCTTTATTAATTGCTTGAAATTCCTAAAAGCAAACCACTAGATTTTATTCTTCGGGCCAAGAAATCAATCCAGCTCGCCGTGAAACAATAATTCATCCAGATCCAAGATATTTCATTTTTTGTGCCTCCTTAAAATAACAAACGATCGAGAGCTGTTCGAGACGAGCAGCGCGAACCCCCAAGTAAACTCGGATCCATAAAGCAGCCGATAAAGATCTCGATGACGATTCCCAAAGCCGTCTCTTCAAATCTAAATAATCCTTCCGTCGGTCGAGCGTCGATACAAATCAATCCGGCGGCTATTTTTCCCGGCGAGCCTCGAGAGAGGCGATCGAGCAAACAAACGTCTTCCACGAAATTTCATTTTCAATCTGATTTCCCGGCCGACTTCGCTCCCGATCGGATAAAAAAGCCAAGAGAAAAAGAGAGAGAAACTCGTTTGGAAACAAAACTCGGCGCGCGCGCGCGGGAAAAGTGGTAATCGGATCTAATTTGACTGAAACGGGACAAGATCGAGCTTTCGGATAATGGCAATGAAAATTCCTCGAATTGAATTTTACCCTCCCGGATTTCTAACGAGCAATGATATTGCGATGATGTATATCGTAATAACGTACGATCTCGCCAGAGAGAAAGAGAGAGAGAGAGAGAGAGAGAGATGCGGAGCTGTTATCGCTCGGAGCGTGCAGGTAAACGCGCATTAAGAATTTACTTTAATTGCTCGCTGCGCCGCCGCTGCACGGACGCCCGGTGACGCTGCTCTCGGAATTAATTCGTTCCGATGAACCGATTACTCGCTTTGCATTGTCATGCCTTTAAATATGGGTTTCCGTGTCCTGTCTTTCTTTTTCTCCCCCGGGCCTCTCGAGCCAGAGTCTCCTTCGAAAAGGGACTCGCGGTTATGAATGTTGCGTCATAAAGCGCAAACATTTCAAGATTTATCGGATATTACCCGCGCGGCGATCGATTAGGGCGAGCGTAAAGCATAATGCGCATTCTTGCATTGCATATGAATTGTTTAGAGGCGTGCATTTCCCAATGGCCCCGAGCCGTTTGGTTCCGCAAACATTTTGCATTGAAAAACGAACGAAAGGGGGAGTATCGAGCAGCTAAAAACCGCATAAACTATGCGCTCGAGACCTCTTATTCCGCTCCGAGTCCCGGGGAACCTGCCAAATTCAAAACGAAGCCAAAAGAAAAAAAGGAGAGGGCTCGAACGCGAACATTTCCATCGGCGCTCTCACGAGAGGCTCCTGGAAAAAAAGATCGCGCACGGCGGCGAAGGGCCGGCGGGAAAAAAGTATAGGAGAGGCCCCGTGAATCTCGCCAAAAGTCCGATAAAGGCGCGAGCAAAAAGGCTCGGCTCTACGGCAGGCGGGAGAGCGAAAAAGCAGCGCCTAGTCCGGTCTTGCGTGCAATCGCTGGCAGCGCGTCGCTCGGCGTATAGTCAAAGGATCGAGAGCGGCTGTGTGTGCGTGCGCGCTCGTGTTGTCTTGTCCGTGAGGCTGGAATTCAGGCTCGTTCTCTCTCTCTCTCTCTCTCTCTCTGGCTTGGCGTTCGCGCAGGAAAACGACAGGCCCTTGCACTCGTGATGGCGCGAGTCCATTTTTTTTAACGACCAGAACGCGCGGAGAGCGCGCTTTTCCAAGTGCCGCGCGGAGAGCGAACCTGTTGTTGTTCCTACTCGGCGCGCGGCGCGGCTCTCGAGATTTTGGCAGAGATGAGACGAGCGCCCCGAGTAATTGACGTGAGCGATGGAAATTACCGCTGTTAATTAAGTGACGGCAGGGCCAGATTTACACGCGAGCTCTATTAAACCTGGTATATGCAAACTGTCATTACGCCGCGGATGTATCAAGCTGGATTTATAGGGGCGGATGGAATTCGCGCTTGGTAAAGCTCTGTGTCAACATCGAAATTAATCGCGGGGCTTCTATAAAGCCGGGCGAAACGGAGCACCGCGAGCCCCAATTACATCGCATTACGACACAATCGGAGCTTACGTCAGCGGCGATTTATCTTTGCTGGCATGAACGGGCATCATAACCGTCCGGGGCGCGAGCTAAAAGTCAGACGCTTTGGCAATTACGCTTATCGAGCTTCCAATTTCCCAGGCACGAGCACACAGCGAGCAAAAGGAGACAAAGACTAAGCGGCTACAAGTATCCCCGGCGACGTCACATCGCGCTTACAATGCTCATAATCCTCGGTAGAAAAAGAACGGTCCGTATCGGCGCGCGGTGCACTTTCTCTCTGGGCGCATGCGCGAACGTGTCTTCATTAGAGCCGCCGCGATAAACTATCCGACAACCTGTACATATCGCGCTCGACGCCCGGAACGAATGCGATCCACATTTAGAGCTTGTACGAGGGAGCAAAAACGAGGAGGCTTTATCTATTTGTCTAAGCGGCCGGAGAGTCCAGCTTTACGCACGAATCTTCTCCCCGGCCGGAGTACACCGCGCGCTAATATTTCGCCGAGCGGCCGAGCGATTAGATATACCTCCTACCGGGAATTATTTTGGTCACTTTTCACTCGGCTTCGGCCGCGGGGGGAATGTACGCGGCCGCGCTGCTACTTTTGTTATAAGCGAGCGGGAATGTCGGCTCTTGATCCTTTTTGGTAAGCGTGCTACTTTTTACATTCCGAGAAGTGCGCCGCTGACAGCAGGTTTTTCCTCTAAAAATATACGTATACGTAAAGTGCCGAGTGCAGTGTTGGCGAACCTTTTTAACGCCGCGCAATATCTGCGCCGCGGATAAAAGTTTTCAAAGAGAGAGAGAGAGAGAGAGAGAGAGAGAATTGATTTTCTAATAATAGAAGTAATTAAAGATATATACATGCAAAGGCAGCTGCACTGGGCGGACTTCTCGGAAGGCGGGCGATAAATATCAATAACCTATCGGGCGCACTTAATTAACACATCGTCACAACTAGGGGAGCTCTTAATTTTCGCGGCATACAAGTGGCTTTAATTGCTGAAACTTTTCAAGTGTCAAAGTGCCGGGTGGAAAAAAATGCGAAAACGCAGGTACGACCGCGGGCTCCATTAAAAGGCGCAAAACAAAGAAAGGAAGGGACGAGCCTGCTGCTCTCTCGCGCTTGTAAGAATCCTCCACTTGTATATACTCCTGCTCCCGTGCGTGCGTATATACCACTTGTAGGACTGCGAGCGCGCGCGCGCGAGAGAGAGAGAGAGAGAGAGCATAGAGCAGCCGAAGGATTCAGAGCTAGAAAGAAAAGGGATAGAAAAAAAGGTCCGGCAAGATAAAAAGCCCCGGAGCGAGGCGAGCGAACATAGACACAGAGGCTGCATTCTGGTTTCGCCTGCAGCCTTACTAGTCGACAGCGGCGGCGGCGGCGGCGGCGAGAAATCCGCTAGTCGGGCGATTTCTTCTCCCTCCCTCCTTTATCTCTCTCTCTCTCTTTCTCTCTCTCGGGCGCTCGTCCTTTTTCCCCGGCCGTTGCAGGCTTGTCTCTTCGCCGGGCGTTATACACTAATTTTACAATGCCTAATGCCCCGGCAATCTCGGCGATAAGCCCAGTTTTATCGGTCGTTCCACCGGAAAACGTGAGGCTCGGGGGAAAAAGAAAAGGCAGAGAAGAAGGGAGAGAGAGAGAGAGAGAGAGGCGAATGCCGTATAACGGGGAGAGCGAAGCGCTGCCAATTAATCGGCGCAGCAGATGCCTTCCCCGGCCTTTTTTGTCGGGACGAGCCGAGCGAATTATTCGGACTATTGTTCCTGCCTGCTCCTCTCTCTCTCCCCGATGGAATTATGAATGTGGAGCTCGAAAGTGCAATTAGTCGGGGATCCGAGTATAACGATTATTCTGCAATTGCGGCCCGAACATTTTGCAATTGTTTGCGGAATCCCCGATGGATGCCGAGCTGATGGATGAATCTATCGTTTTGAAATTCGGATTTTTAACCGGCGGCGGTGATTTATGCGCGGACGGGGCGAATTGATGGATCCGCGCGAAAACGAACTAATGATTTATTTCGCTACAAGAAAGCGCCATTTGTGACTCTATCTAAAAATGGCTAACGCATCGCCGGAGAATTTCCCTTCCGCTCTCGGGCCTTTTTTCCAAAAGAGCCGCTGAATTTATCAAGCTTACTTACCGCTGAAATAGTTGAAAAACACTGGCAATCTCAGAAAAATATATATATACATATATATAAGGCTTCGGCTGAGCAAAGTAAAAAAAGAACAAACTGATACGGGCTTTCTGGATATCGGAAGAAATATGGCCGTCCTTACCTGGAACATAAAAGAGAATTTTTTTCTTTTAGTCAAAGTATTTATAATGCAAAAGAAAGTGTTTTAATATACTAAGAATTCTTGTACGAGGGTAAAAGATTATTCTTGTCTGAATTAGAATGCCTTATCAGACGAATTATTGGTTCGAATTAATTTAAGCACATAAATTAATAGTTGGCATGTATTATTGCCGATGGAAAAAGATTGCCGATAGGAGCAATAAAACCTTTTATCGAACGAGATTTTCCTTTCAACGAAAAATTAATCGCGATATTACGAGATCGAGTACATAAGGAAGAACCTGTTTATTTAGTAGCTCGAATAAAGTAGTCTAAATACATGCACCATCAAAATCATTAACTTACGCGAATCAGTCATAATTTTCCTAATTATATCCCATCTCTTTCTGTTTACCAACGTTTCAACGCTCACAAGCGGCTCTGGCGCGCTTCTTTTTTTTCCAACTCTTTGCCCGGTCCGTTACAATTTTATAGGTTGTAATTCAATGTCTAGTTAGCAATTTTTTACCGCTCGAATAAATATATAAACAACTGGCTAATTTAAATACTATACCGGCACGAATAGTTACCGATTTTATAACTTATCTATCAGTGTATTCCCGAAGAGTATAGGTAATGATGCAGTAGGCAGCAAAAGGAAATCGGCCGTTTGCTCGGCAAACGGAAATACACGATGATTTCGCATTCGCGATTCGAAATTACCGGCGGGCCGCTCGGCGTAATTAGTGTTCCCCGCTGATGGCATATTATTCGATATTCCCTCTAAAAAGCGTCCTATATCCGAAGCGTCCGATCCCCTTTTAATTCGCCCGGCAATTAGCCGCGCGGCAAACTGCTCCGCATTAGAAACGAAGTGTACGCTAATCGTGTCATTCTCGCTCGGCTTCGCTTCTCTCTCTCTCTCTCTCTCTCTCGCGCGCGCGGCAAAAAGTGCCTTTGCATCGGAGCGGATGCAGCGCGGAGCGGCTGGCAGAAAACCGTAAAGGAAGAAGGAAGAAAGAAGTCGGAGCTCGGCGGCAGCGGCGGCGGCAGGCTTTGGTGGCGGCGGTAGGGGTAAGGTCGCGGATGCTGTCGAGTCTTGCAGTACCATACGCCGCGGATATCGGCTCTCTCTCCTCTCCTCTCCGCTCCTCTCCTCTCCTCTCCTCTCTCCTACGTGATTTTCCCGTAAAACCCCTCTCTCTCTCTTTCTCTCTCTCTCTCTCTCTCTCTCTCTAGGATGCACTCGCTTAGGTTATTGACTCCCGTCTCCCTCTTTCTCGGGGCGGACTGTTACTCGCGCGATTGGCCACCGCTCAACTTTGGCGGCGGCAAGAAGAAGAAGAGCCATGGGAATGCGCAGGAAGCGCTTCGAATTGCTTCATGCGAGACGGCAGTCGAGACCGGGACTTTTCGGAAATTCGATGCGAACTCGAGAGAGAGAGAGAGAGAGGCTACTTCCTTCGTCGCTAAGATGATGCTACCTCCCGGGCTTTTTTGTCAGCGGGATCGGTGCTGCGCCCGGGGAATTGCGCTTTTGTTCGCGATCCGCCGAGGTGAAAGTTTGGCAGGGATGCACTCCGCCGAAGATACCGCATTGTTCGGCTACCTTCGTGGTTTTTTTTTTTTTTTTTACCGATGCCGATCGGGCCCGGCGAACTTTGAGCTTTAATCTTGATGAGGCGATGCTTCTCTCGAGACAAGCTTCAATGCGACCGATCTTGTTTGTGTGCAATTATTTTGCTTTGAGAAGAGTTGGGTTTAAGAGAGTAAATTAAATGGCGTCTCGCTGTTTGCTTGGACAGTTTTTTTTTTTAAGTGTCTTTAAAGGTAGGACGTTTTTATGACACAATTTCAGCTGAAATAATGAGACTTTCGAAACAATACCGCCGGAGCGAGAGATTTTTATCTCGAAAAAATATACTTTTTTAATGTGCGCTTTATTTATTTGTAAAAACTTGGTAAATTGATATAGCTTTGTGAAGGATAGATATTTATTTGTTCGTCACAATAATGTCTCGTTAAAATGCCCGACCGACTTAAAAGAGAAATTTCAGCATTCGATCTTTTAACAAATTGTTTGCGTAAATCGATCTTTGGCGAGTTGGTTTCAGCGACGTAAAAAAAATAGACAAAGTACCGCTGTTGATAATTAGTTTCAAGTCACTTTCTCCCTTCGAGAAAAAAAGAACCGTAGTTTATATACTTTCTTTTTTTCTTTATTGCTTGGTAGCGAATTCTTGTCCGGCTCGAGCAAAGAATGCAAAATTTATCGCCGCGGTAATTATAAACTCCTGCTTCCTCGAAATGAAAACGTTTCCCCCTTAAACGAGACAGTTTTCACGTTCAGCATAAAAATCCCATTCCGCCGGAGGAAAAAGCCAGAGATTTAAATAATCGATTAGCATTGTATGTTAAAACATATTTTCCATAAATGCATCCTAATGAAATAATGTTCCCTCGAATCTGTCGACAGCATCTCTCTCTCTCGCAATAAAGCGTTATCTCGTTAATTAGAATTCGTATCAAGTAAGCTTGCTGATGAAACTAGAGTCATTACATCGCCGCAATTCAATTAGGGCTCTAATTAAAATACAATGGCACCTCGGCTGAAAGCTTGCCGTTTCCCAATTTCTGAAAAAGAAAATAAAGCCCGAATTACCCCTCCTCCTGCGGAGTAGCCAGTTTTTATGCGCACGGAGACCTTTTTTTCCCCGCGGCGTACATATCGGGGTCACAGAGAGAGAGAGAGAGAGAGAGAGACGACGACGACAAGGACAATAAGGAGAGACGAAAAAGAGACGCGGAGAAAAGGAATAAATAAAGAAACGACCCACTCGAGAGAGAGAGAGAGAGAGTATAAGGCTTTAATTCTCCTTTAGGAGCAAGCAACAGCTTCTGCAACAGCAGCAGCAGCAGCAGCAGCAGCAGGCGGCGAGTGTGACAATGGAGGAACTCCGGTGCGCTTTAACTTGTCGCTCACTTCCCCTCGTTTTCTTTCAGGAGGCCGCGCATTATAACGACAATGAGTCCAATCGCTCGGCGCTTATCTCGCGCCGCGCGTCTTTATTCGCGAGGGTGCAATTACGATTTCAACCGGATCAGCGGCCCGAGAGGTTCGTCGTCGCGCCGCCGCAAAAATTTCAATCCCGGGGTCCACCGCCGCCGCGACGTGACACTGAGAGACGGCTCTTTTATAAGAGCGCGAGCCCGAGTGTTTCGTTTGATTGATGATTCGACGGCGAAGCCTCCTTCGAAAATGGCTAAGATCTCTCCGGATCGCATTGAACGTCGCGCTCTTTTTTTCCCTCTTCCTTTTCTTTATCTTTTTCCTTTTTTCTGTCTGCGATCTCGCGGTGCGTGAACGGAGGAAACGAGCCGATTTATCGGGGAAAATGCTTTTCAACCGAAGGTGGACCGGAGCCGCTTTTTCATTTGTCATTAAAATTAATTGTGTCTTTCTGCAGCGGGCGCCTCGATTAAGTTCCCAAAGGAATCCGATCGCTTTGTGAGCCCCGATGGTTACACCATTAATCAGCGGTTCGTCGGCGGATTTTCGAGGAAACCGTTTACACTGAGTCCTCGTCATCGTGCGAGCGCTCCCGTACAGATGTAAGCTCTAGACGCGCGCCTTCTAAAACCGGATATTCAATGCTCACAATCAAGCGGCGCTAGATAACCGACCTTCAAAACAGACTCGCGCGTCGAGCGATAAATTCGAAAAAGTCGCCTAGGAGATAGGATAAGATAGCTCGCGCAGATGAACTTATAAATCGCTACCGCGGCTATCGTTGATTAATCAAGATTGCGCTTAATCCGACTTAATTAAGTGTAATTGATCGGCTGTTTCGCACTTTGTTTATTTATGGAGACAACGGGGGCCTAATCAATCGGATTCCAATCTTATTTTCAGCCCGATAATCAATGTTTAACGAACCTAATCGCCTCGGTAAACCTGTGCGAGAGAGCAACTGCTCCCGAGGATTGCTAAGGTTTTTGCGCTTGTTAGTTTCATTCACTGCCCGTCGACACAATTACCTCTGCAGTCTTATCGAATTCGTTACGGACAAATGGAACGTTGCCAAGTTCATTATTCTCGGTATAGTACGGCAAGCAGGTCGAACGCAAATATTTTCTAGGCAAAAATTGCAAACGAACCGCGAAACTTATATATACATATGTACATATACATCGAGTTCCCGGAGGACTGCAAAACTGGATAAACAAAGAAGGTTTCACTTTCGATTTAGGCGCGGAGAGCAAAGTGACGAAATTCCTTGTATATTATGAAAGCTCCCGGCGCGCGGCTGCATTCTCTCATAATTGAAAATAGCTACTCAAAGCAAACATTGTGCGCTCGTTTGGTTCCCGTCGTCGCCGGGGCACATCCTCCTCCTCTCGCCCCCCTTTCCGTCCTCGGCAGAGCGCACACAGCGAGGACCTTTGTCCCCTCGGCGCAAAACTCGTGTAAATTCGCAAACTGCGGCCGCGCGTATCTCGCGAGCTTGTCTAAAAGGGTTACACGAGCAGAGGCAGCCTTAGAAGCTCCCCCCTCTCTCCTCCAAAAAATAAAGCGCGACAAAAAGAGCCGCTCCGAGAGTGAGAAGTAGATAAAAGGAGCGAGATAAAGCTCTGGGAGAGAGAGAGCGAGAGGGAAGGAAGGAATTCTTTTCTTTTTAACGACTCGCGCGTGTGTGCGTGTGTGTGCGCGCGCGCGCGACCGTCTGAGAGAGCGGCCCGTTTTGTGTGTCCGGCTTCTGGGGCCTTTTTTTCGCCTCGGCAGAACAATATCAAGCGCGACACTTTGCGCCATTTTCCTCCTCCTTCTCCTCCTCCTCCCCGGGGAATTTATAATCCTTTGAATTACCCGGAGAGCAGCGGCCCCGATTCCGCGTTCTTTTTTGTATAGCGGAGAGAGAGAGAGAGAGGGAGAGGCCCCGCGGCTGCGTGCCAGGATGAATTGGGCTGTAAAGTGATTTTATTGTTGTCGCTACGGCCGCCAGCCGAGGTGCTATGTTTATTGCAAAAGGACAAGCTCGAGCTTCGTTTGTCCCGCCTGGATGAATACCGGCCGAGGAGTAACGGCTACCTAAGTGTCCTATTAGCTTGGGAAACTGATTTCTTTTTTTTTTTTTTTTTAATCCTATTGTCCGCGGAGGGATAAACGAGCTTTGTGTTAATTATTGCCCGCCGGATAAAAAGCAAACTGTTTCGTGGTAGCTGCTTCGCTCGGATTTCGTATCTGATGAGGTGTACGCGGGGCCCTGCGGTTTCACACGTTAGAAGAATTTAGCTTTTAAACTGGGCTGTAATTTAAACGCTACTCGAGATTCTTTCGGCCTGATGCCAAGAAGTTTCAGGAATCTGGTGCGATACGTTACTCTAAATGTACTAATAATAAAGTCGCAAAAAAAGCGCAAGAAACAAGCTTTTGAAAACTGCACCGACGGAGAGCAGGACAAAAAGCTCTTTTAATTTAGATCTCGTTGATAAGCTCTGGCTTATCTGGAGAAACCGGGCACAATAGCCCTGAAAAATAAGTCCAATTGTCGGGTTCGGAAGTGCCGGGGCTCGAAAAACAATGGCGCAATCCGAGCGGCCCCGGCAATCAGCCGGTTTACAAAGCGCGCGCACGTGTCTGCAACGTGCGCGGCGCAAAGAAGCTCAATCCTATCGCAGGAAGGTGTAAAAATGACGGGCGCAGTGTATGCAAAAAGCGCGCGGACCGGTGTACAACGTACAGAGCGTATACGGAGCGCAACGCGGGCGTTTTAGAAGAAAGATGTTTTGTGTCCGGGGCGCGCGCGTTTGAAGATTGCGGGCTCGAAGTTCAGGCTCACGCAGGCTGTGTTTTGTAATACATAATGAGAGCCGTGAGAGCTTTGGCAGAAAATGGAGCATAATTGGATAATGCAGCTTTTTCGAATTAATTCTCGTTATATACACGTTGTAGTTACTCTCGCACACACGTGCCTGGCTTTCTTTTAGGGAGGCGAGCCTTTCGAGGTCGATGTAATTGTTTCTTTTTTCTCTCCCCGGCGAGAGAGAGAGAGAGAGAGAGAGAGAGAGAGAGAGAGGAGAGTTTGGTCCATATGCGTGTGTATAAGGCCGAGAGGGAGAGAGAGAGAGAGGATTCGGCCGGCTAAATTATGAGAACACGCGGAGGATGTGTATTCCGCATAGCTGTTAGTTTTTACGAATAGCTAAAAATTTATGATCATTACAGTGTCGTGGATAAACGGCTGATGGATAATAACAGGAGTTAGCGCCGGTACTTCTTCCCCTTTTTTTTCACCGCTAAGAAACGGACTAATGCACGTTACGTAAAGTATTTATTCGCGGCCGATTAGCCGCGTAATGCGACGCTGGAAAAACGCGGCTTCTTGCCGCCTTCGCGGAAACTCTCTGGGCCCCGCTAATAGTTTCTGCGCGCGCACAATTGCCAAACGAATTTTAAACGTTATACATTTAATTTGCTGTCTCGCGGTAATTGCGCCTTGCGCAAGCTCCTCGCTGTGTGCAGCTTCCAAGTTTAATTTATTCTTTCGCCGAGCAAAAAGGTTAATCAACAATTTAGAGCAAAACTGGTCTGATAAAAGTGCGTGAAAGGTGGAATGGTGACGAAACCATTTTTCCCATCGCTGCGAGAGTTTTGTCCAATAAACAAAAGTAAATCTTTGCCAACTGAAATTTTTAATAATAATGAGAAAACGAAAAAAAAAAAAAAAAACAGTCTAAAACGCCGTTCCCCAAGAATCGGTAAACAGCCATAACCATTTTCTAGTCATTAAATGATTTGTGCTTTTACCGAAGGTAAGCCGCTCTTTAAATTTACTGCCGCGCTTCAAGTCGTTGAAGAACCGCCCGAGGAAAATAAACTCGGTCAAAACAATCGTCGGTTCGGCTCCAATATTGGCCATTTTCCAGGCGTCATTCAGCGACGCGCTCCGCCTACCTGTTCGTGCCTCCGAAAACTGCGGCGCAAAAAAGAACAGGAAAAAAAAAATAAAAGGAAGAGGAGAGGAGCGCTGTCGCTCAAGCGGCCCCGCTTTTATTGCTCTCGACACCTTCCTTCCGCGGGCAAGAGAGAGAGAGAGGGAGAGAGAGGGAGAGGCGGGTGTAAAAGCAATTCCCCGAAAGCTTTGAAAAATTCGAAATGAATGGACGAGTTCTCTCTCTTGTTAATTGTCCGGCCTGTATACCCTTTTCCCTATACGCTCGGTTCTGCGAGGGCGTTCTTTTATCTCCCTTTTGTCTCTCTGTCCCTCTTTTTTCTCCTGCTCCGAAAGAGCGTCTCGCTTAATCGGAAGATTGCATTATTAGCCCGGGAAGCTGCTGCTGGCTGCTGCTCTTTTGAGGTCGCGTTCGCGCGTAACGAAATCAAGATTGAACGCCAAGCGCGAGGAGAGAGAGGGAGAGAGAGGGCCTCTCTCTCTCTCTCTCTCTCTCTCTCTCGTTTTCTGTCCCCCTTTTTCGTCGCCCCTTTTTTCCCCGCTTCTGCCGCGAGGTCTTGCTGGGCTTTTTGCCACCCGGCCTGCGGGGGAGAGCTGCGAATTTCAGACCCGGGTGCAAAACGGCTGCATGCAGCTGATTTCTGATCTCGGCGGAGAGCTCGGCTACCGAGCTTTTCGATAAGTCGAGACGCTGCCGCGGCTCGTTCCAAGTGTATCGGGCCGTTCGAAATTTCTGCGGCTTTATTTTCGTCCGCGGAGAGAGTAAAAATAGCGATGATAAAACGGACGGCGAGCGCAATGAAGCTTGATCGAGCATTTTATTATCCCGCTCATTATTAACGACGCACGACCGTTAAATACCGTGGGCGTCTTTTGTGGCCCGGGCAGGCTAAAAAATGAGCAGTAACGATGAAAAATCTACGACTTACAAAAAAAAGAGCGTGTCGCGCGGGCAATGCATCGCCCGGGCCAATTTCGAAACACACGCAGCCGGTGCGTATTAATAAAGATCGTTTTCGTCAGCGTCGCCTCCGAGACATTAACATAATCCATCCGTGTGAGAAAACGTCCGGACAGAGGAGAGAGAGAGAGAGAGAGAGAGAGAGAGAGACAGAAAAAAAGGAGAGCTACACACGTCGTTCTAAGAAGCGATTTGCCTAAAGTCGCTTTCCGACTAAGCAGGTGCCAGTCGGACAAAGCGGCGTTTGGCGTGGCCCGCGGGCTTATACAATCTCGGATTGAGCTGTAATCCCGTAATTTTTAAGCGGTAGAAAAAAAAAGTCGCGGGCAAATCTGGCACAATTAATTAGTGGGTGTATGAGCAGGAATGCACTTTCTCTAGCGCGCGGCGGCTTGCGCAACAGCGCGAAGTTTTTTTGCGCGTCAACGGGGGGGCCGCTTAAAATTTCTTTCCAATTGGATATACGTGCGGCGAGTGCAGCTCTCGCGCGGAGAATGCTAATGATTTTCGAAAAGCAGCGAGGAATATAAAGCTCGCTCGGAGGAATTAGCGATTCCGAGGAAGGTCGAAAATTCAGGCTGCATCCCACTTAGCGCGCGCTCCTTCCCACATGAATCCCCGTTGGGAGAGAGAGAGAGAGAGAGGCAGGCAGGCGCGAATGCTCCGTCACAGTTGTTAATCAAAAAGCCGACTAAAGAGCCCAACAATAACCCGCTCCGGGAGAATTGACGCTTGTGCGTGCAGCGCGTCGCCTATAACTCGCCGCTCCACGTCGCTCTGCTTTATTTTCTCGAGAGCGCGAGGAAGTCTTTACTCCTTCCTCCCTTTTAACGCTCGGCGACTCGGGGCTCCTTTTTTTGCGCCGGCAAATATTTCCTGCGCGAGGACATCGGCTCTTGAATAGCCGCGGGAAATCGAGTAGCCACACGGCGGCGGCAGGAAGAAGAAAGTCTCGTCGTTTTTTAGGGTGGGGACTCGCAGCAGTAGAGAGAGAGAGAGAGAGAGAGCTTTGAAAGAAGGTGTCGGTATTGTGCTCCGGGCCGCATAATGAAGCCACTGAAAAATGTAGTTTTGTATTAATTGCGAGCATAAAGGACTCGTGGGAAGGCCTGTCCGGGGCGTGAATAAGCCTCCGCCAACCGGAATTCGAGGAATTTTTTTTGCCCAGGCAAGTTCTAGGCGCAGTCGCGCGGCTCTATCGATAAGCCGATCGTGCGTGCAGAGTCAGAGAGCGGCCGGCGCTCGACTTTCGATTCTGTGTTTATACGTTCCGCTCTCGGCTCTCTCTCTCTCTCTCTCGGGCTCCGAATTTTCGAATTAAGGCGCCGAGCCGAGGGCTGATTAGAATGAAAAATTGCCGAGCCGGACGATAGCCGGGAATCATCGGCGAAAATTGCATCGCGCGCCGGCCGGATGCAAATATTTTCGAATCACGCAATATTTTTCGACTCGGCGCGGCTAGATCTCTCTCGGCTCTCGCCACAGGTTCATCTTATGCTAATCCGCGCTCTTTCTTCCTTTTTCCCTCGCTCGTTCCGATCTTTCCTTCCCTTTCTCTCCCGGCTCCTCTATATATTCCTCTCTCTCTCTCTCTCCTACATCGCCTCCTCTCCTTCGGCTGCCGGTCAGGAATTTTGTGCAGTTTTACCAGTTTAGTGAAGCCATTCTCGTGTGATATAAATTTCGAGAAAGCCCCGTATTAATTTTGCGCGAGATATGTGTAATTTTGCGCTTTACATAAAGGCTCGTCCGGCATAAATGGTCGGCGGGCTCGAAAATTATGCATCAATAATTTACGTTTACTCAGCAGTAAAGCCTCTCTCGAGATTCCCGGCAATAACAATCGCGAGCTTTAGACATTTTTTACCCACCGGCCGAAGCTCTCTTGCCCTCCCCCCTCCGTCCGCGAGTACGAGTAGAATCGCAATCAATCAGCCGCTCGGGGGCGGGTAAGAGAAAAAGGGCAAAGAGTTCCGCTTAGGAAAGCGGGGTCCAGGAATTTCCACGCATGAGCTGCGCGTTAATTTCCAAGTGCGCGCGGCGCGTACGTACATGCAGCCTGCTCTCCTGCGCCGCCGCAGCCGCCGCCGCCGCAGCGCAGCGACGTTTAACCGCGGGGCAGAGCGGCCGAGAGAGCTCGACGCTCGCACAGGCACTTGCATACGGACGTGGTGCGCGTAAGAAAGAGTTCCCGCGGGGCCCAAATCGTTATCGTTAGGCCCTTATCTCGCTCTCCTTTAAAGACTCCCTCCCCTCGCCTCTCTCACTGAGGTAAATGCATGTGTGCCGCGGCGGAGGGAGGGAGGGAGGGAGAGGGGCGAGACGGCCGGTTATGGCCGCTGCCAAGGGTATACGAGATTTTTTTGATAATCGAGCCGAGCGGACCGAGAGATTAAATAAAGTCCGCGAGCTGTTCCACTTTGATCGGGCTGTTTAGAAATGAAAGTGAGCATTGTTCGATGGGGATTGATTGAATTGCAGTTATATGCGCTCTCGCGCTCGAAATACAATTATATTGCTTCGAGATCGATTCCGCTTGGGAAAAAACGCCCTCTTTTTGCCGATCGAAAAATGCAGATCTGCACGGGATCTGGAATTTTTTCGCGATTAACGATCCTCCGCGCGCCGGGAATTTTATACTTTTAATTTAATTTCTACTATTACCCTCTTCCAGCCGAGTAATTTAAAAGTCATTACGCCAAAGCCAGCAGTTAAAAAAAAATTTCAACAATTATGAAGCTAACCCGGCGCTTACCCAACCGCGTGGCGTCGTCGACACTTTCACGAAATAATATATATAAAACACCCCGCGATCTGCGCCGTCCGCTAAAAACGTCAGGCCCGAACGAAAGCAAAGAAAACAGCTGTTAGGTACAGCGAGGAAAAGCTGCGCCTCCCGCGGCTAATGGTACTTTCTCCTCTCGGGCACGACTACTCGGATTTCCACGGGCTCTCGGGATCGGAGCTAAAGGTCTCGGGCGAAACCTCCGCTTCCCGAAATAATTAAAGCGTCGGCTGTGCCCATCACGCCCCGGCACTCTCCCGCGAGTACGGCTTGCCGAGCGTTCTGCAATTATCCCCCTCTTTCCCCTCCACCCCCCCTCGCGCACTCGACTCGCCTGCATGCAGACTCTCTCTCTCTCTCTCTCCTCCGGCTCTCGCTCTTGTATTATACTTGTTGCGTATGCACACGTGTGACTTTCGGAGGATTCTTTTGTCTGCCGGGCAAAGACGCCGATGTGGTATATACCGCTAGATTCTAGACGCTTTTTCCACGGCACGCCGCGCGCTGTCCGAGAGGGAGTTTGTTTGTTGTGAGCTCGTTTTGTTGCGCGCCGGGGAATGAAATGCTTTTTGCCGGCGTGCAGTCGGTAGGTGTACAGGAGGGGGAGAATGTTTTTTGCGGCCGGACCGGTTTGCGGTTTTGATTTTTCGAATTGTGCTTGATTTGTTTACGCAATTTTCGAGCCGAGTCTTTACGCGATTAAGTAACAATGCCCGAGAGACTTTGTTTCGAAGCTTTTTTCGCAAATTTCTCACGTTTAATATTTAAATTCCGCGAGGTTGAGGTGCACGCTTCGGAGAACAGTATAATAGTCACGGCCGGATTTAATTCAGGCCTGAAAGGGTCAATAATCTGCATAAGATTAAATTTCGAAAAATTGAATGCAAAATTTCCAAGGCATTGTGCGCAGGCCTCGCGATCTTTTTCGAAAAAGTTAATTGACGGCGATTAAAAAGAATTTCGTAGATAGTAGTTGTAATGCGAATAGTTAGGAAACGTCTTAACCGTAAGGCAATCCTTCCCCTCGCGAGGCTCTTTTTCGAAAAAAAGGGCCCTTACTCGATCAATATTTTGTCCAGCAATTTTCTCCCGAGGTATGTAATCCCCGTAATAGTAAGCATATATTGAATCGCACTCAAGAATACCACTCTCATTGTACATACATTCTTCACCAACATAATCGATCAAGCTATACTCAGGTCAAAAATACTAAAACATTCCAGAAGTTCTTGTCAAGTTCCGAGTATCTACGCCCTCCCTCCCCCCGGCCCCCCGATAATTTCGCTAATAGCATTCTTCGCCGGTGGAATCGCGACTCTCCGGGCAAAAGTGTATTAACCACCGCCGAGCGAGAGCTAAAAGTTATGAAGGCATAATGAAATTCCAGCAACATTCCCGAGCCGCAGAAACTACCTGCAGCTCTCTCTCTCTCTCTCTCTCTCTCTCTCTCTCTCTCGGGCAGCCCCTGCAGAACAAAGATTCCCCCAGCCCGTTAATCCAACAATAGCTCTGAAAAAAGCCGCGCTACTGCGTATTTCAAGCGCAATCTCCAAGTTTGAGCGCTAATTATGCGCGCGGCGCGCGGCTCTCTCTCTCTCGAGGAAGCAGCTGTGCGCACTGGTAGATGCGCGATAGGCGCGCAGGGGAGAGACTCGCCGAGCTTTTATAATTAATGTTAGACTGAAATATACGAGCGACTGCCGTCTCCGCGACAGCTGACCGTTAGCCGGATTGAATTTTCCGATTGGCCCCTGGCAGCTCTCTCTCTCTCTCCCCCTCTCCTTCTCTCTCCGGGATTAAAGCCGCTCGATAAATTCGGCGGAGGATCGGCTCGGCCAAATTTTTCGCACCTCTCGCCGCCGAAATAACCCGGAGATTCATCTACTTTCGGGGGAATATTTTCTCGCCGGGGAAGAGGAGCTGCTGCCGCTCTCTCTCTCTCTCTCTCTCTCTCTCGTCCGCGCCTAAAATAAAAAGCCCGAAGGTGCCGCGCGCGCGGCGCGTCGCGTACGAATAATAAAAGTCCCTCGTTTAGGGGACCGCTGGCTCGCACTTTTCAAGCAAGTGCTTCGTTCGCGGCGAGCAGAAACGGCCCTGGGCCCTCTGCTCTCTCTCTCTCTCTCTCCCTCTACCTTGCGCTCTCGAGGTTGCAGCTCTTTCACTCGCGCCACGCACAGTCTGCCAGTCGCTCCGATGAATTATTGCCCATAATAGCAGTGGCAGCAGCGAGCTTCGGCCTTACCTCCTCCTCCTCCTCCTCTCTCTCTCTCTCTCTCTCTACCTCCGCTCCTTCTTCTTCTTCGTCTTCTTCTGCTTCTTCTCTTTGGATGCTCCTGCTGCTGCGGCTGCCGCCTGCTGCTGCCGCTGCCTCTGCTGTCGGTTCGTCTGCGTTTTAAAGCGGCGAGACAACTGAATAACAAACCCCGAGTTTAGCGGGGAAATGGGTGAACTAGATTTCCGAGCGACTTGTTTTGCGCACTTTGTCAACTCGGGAATTAATCCCCCGGCTAACGACGCATCTGCCGCGCGGCGACGGGTGCAATTGCGCGCGGCCTTTCAATGCCCGCTTATCCGTCAAGCTAATGCGCGAGTTTCCGCAATTATCCGCCGAGGGAGCAAGAAAGCGGCTTTCACTTAGAGTAAACGGAATATAATTTACAGCCCTTGCATATACCCGGGACGAGATAGAGGGAGAGCGGAGAGTCATGAATATCATTTGATTTTACGGGCGCGCAAAGGATCCCGAAAACCTTTTTAAAAAGGCTGCACCAGCCTCGACACGGCCGACTCCCTAAAAATAACAATCGCCGACCTACCGCGCATAAATAAAATTGTCATATCCGCAACGATATTCAAAAGCCGCTCGTGAAATACGCCCTCGACAGCTTCTAGGTTCATTAGCAGGCGCGGTTAAGGACCAACCGGGGAGACAAACCCTCCTCTCTTCTCTCTCTCTCTCTCTCTCTCTCTCTTTCCTCCTACGCAATAAAACTCAATCAGCAGTCGCGTTGCGTGTCCGCATCCAGCGAGAGACGTTTCATTGATCATCAATCCGCGTGTTTCTCTCTTTCCGAGGCGAAGGCACGTCGGCGAGGATGAGCGTATATATAAGTGCAGGGAGAAAAACGGAAAAATTGACGGACGCGACGACGAGAAAAATCCGCCCGGGGAAATGAAGATTGAGAGAGACGAGCCGGAGATGGGTGACGGTTTTAATGGATGATATGGTTCGTGTCCGCGGAAAAATTCAGAGGCTTCCGTCATGTGGTGCTCGCTCACTCGGAAAGGATGAAGAGATCATTTGGCTTGAAAAATTAGATTTGCTTTATTTGACGATTTATTAATCGGCCGTTGGGACATTTTTCCAGCTGAGCAGCCAAAAGAACTCTGACGCGTTTTACAAAGAGTCGTCACTCGAAACGGAACGTGTAAATTTATCAAGATCTTTCAACTGGTTTGTAAAACAAGAATCTAAATCAAAATTTAAGCAAATTACACAAAAAAAACCCGAGCAGATAGCATAATTAAAGGGACGTAAATTTTTTCCCGCCACCGTCGCATTCAGCGCAAAAATGACTGACTAATGAGATTAGCATCGCGCGCATGGCAGGGTAGTGCGCGCTTCTTCCCAAAGCTCCTGACGCAGCCAGGTGGGATATACACTCGCCGAGGAAGAAGGAGGCGAGGAAGCCAGAGAGAGAGAGAGAGAGAGAGAAGAAGCAAAGCGAAGAAGAGGAGCGGGAGGAGCGAGAATACCTACGCACTGCAGCAGACATTATGCTAATCTCCGAGCGAGGATGTACGCCCGATAAGCCTCTCTCTCTCGCTTACTACGCACTCGGGCCCTCGGGCCCCACGCCCTCAATCTCACGCGCAGGAAAATATCTCTCTCTCTCTCTCTCTCTCTCTCTCTTTCCCCCCCAGCGACGGACGCGCGCTAATTTATCGGCGAGCGCAGAAATTTCGGAAAAGAGTCGCTTGTAAAGCGATACCGGGCCCCCGCCGAATTTATAAAAGCGCCGCGAAATTTATTCCGGGGCCCCGACGCGCGCACCGGATGCTTTATTGAAGTATCGCTTTTGAAGGCCCCCCCCTTCTCCTCCGCGTCTGATTAATTGCCGAGCGCTTCGGTTTAGCCGGGCCCGAGCAATCATAACGCGCTTAATTAGACCGGGCTGCTTAAGGAAAACAACTGTCCTTTCGACGATTATTTATTGGCTTTGTCCCCGTAATGATACGAACGTTATTACCCGCGATAATGCGGAGAGAGAGAGAGAGAGAGAGAGCTTTTTTTCGACCGGCTACATTCATCAGGATGTAGCAGTCAAAAATCTACAGGATAACTGTACGTCTTTGTCTCTCTATCTCGCTGCTTTTAAGCGCGGACTGTTTGCTCTTTTTCCCGCCTTATCTTTACAATGTGCTCTGCCCCTTTTTTCCTTTCCTTTTTCTCTCCCTCCAGCTCTCGCCTCGCCAGTGTCTCCCTCTTTGTCACCGGCCTTCTCTCTAATTGAATAATTTAATAACGACCTAATAATCGCGTTATAATCCTTCATTAAGAACCACTAATTTATTACCTCTAATCCGCCTCCTAAACTTGGTAAATGCCTCTTTCACGAGTCGTTAGTCAAAATAAAAGCTTTCAAACCGTTTGCCCGGCTGCTTCTTCAAATTATAAAATTGTTTTTTCGGAAGCAAAAATTTGTTTTGAAACGCTTCTCTAAACTAAACATTTCGTTTTCGTCAAAGTACTCGAACGCCTCTATACATAGAGTGCATAGAGAGATTTGTATTTCAAGTTGTTTATATTGAATAAATAGCAATACCCATCAGGAGTCTTGACAAGCGAAAGAGTCGAAGGCAGGAGTGTTCGGATAAAGATTTCACACAGTTTAAAGTATTTCACTTAACCAATTAAAATCTCGCAGCGAATAGATAACTTATTAAGAAACGTCCATTGTGAGATTAGCTTCTCACCTTTTTCCGTCGTTATACGCAATTAACTCGGCGAATAAGCGGCTTAATACCTCTCAGAATTTCCCATCCCGAATCCCCTCGCTTCGATTATCCCCGGGGCAGCTCGCGGCCATTTTCAATTATTTACTACAAAACAGGACTTTGCTCGTCCGTCATTGTTACCTTCCTCCTCGGCACTCTCTCCCTTTAATTCTCTTTCCCTCCTCCTTTTTCTCTCCGGCACATGCAAGAGCTTGTACGCTCACACACACATACACACACACACATATATATACACGGGCGCGAGGGAACCGTTCTTAAGAATCTCTCTCTCTCTCTCTCTGCGGGACACACTCGCGCCCCCGCGAGTCTCGCATTTTTCGCGCGAACCAAGGCGGAATAATATTTCAAAATTAATGTCAGTCGGCCGCGAAGTGAGCGTACAAGCCCGCAGATAAGGACATCGGGCCGGCCACCGAACCGGCCCGTGTATATACAACGTCGAGAGGGACTCTTTTTTCCAAGGGGGAGGAGGGCCCTTTGTTTGAGTAGCACTTTCGCGAGTGATTTCTTTTGTACGATGTATCGGGCTTGATGTGTGATTAATCGACGCCGTTATCGGCACCGTCCCGAGAGGGATCTCGCCGCTTTGTGTACCGAGGATTGTTAACTAATGTAAGATCGAAGCCCCGATTGTAAATTAAAATATAAGGGGAGAGCCTTATTTTTCCTCCAAGGGGGAGAGGGCGAAGAGATTAAATTGCGGAAATTAAGAAAGCTACTAATTTATCGGAGGCCCTGGCAAACAGGCCACAATGCCGACGAATAATGTCTTATTGAATTTCTTTTAATTTGAAAAATATTAAGCCCGCATGCGCGCCACGGCCTTAAAGATACTTTACAGTGCATAATATTCAGCGTAAATTAAACATATTGTGTGTAAACTCACGTGACAAAGAGGCGCGCTCAGTGCGCTCCGAACATCCTCCATGACTCACCTGCAACATAAAACGAAACGGCAATTTAGATAAAACGCTCGAATAAATCCAGCTTCGTTATTCCTTATTAATTAGCGACGGCCCTATACAAAAAGTCTCGCGCGCGCTCGTCCCGCGACTTATCAAAATCGCGCCTCCGCGACCATTACTCAGAAGCGTTTACCCGCAATTAGATCAAAAACTCGGCGGCGTTTAGCTCTCGGCTCTCTTCCAGGGATGAGGGAGAGATAAAAAAGAAAAGCAAAAAAAAAGCAAAAAAAAAAAGCGAGCTCGCTGCTCGCTCGCAACTAACAAAGACAAAAGTGCCATTAAGACGGCGCGATAACGATCCGCTTACGCGGAAATTGTAAAGCGCGATGTAAATGAGGAATTTCGCGTGTTGATAAGGGCCTGAAAAAGGCGCGCAAAAATCGGCGCGAACTGCATCAGCTCAGCTCCGAGGGGGAGGGAGGCAAAAAGGCCGGCAGAAACTAGAGGCTCTCTCTCTCTCTCCGCAGAAAGGCGAACGAACGAGCGAAGAAGAAGAAGAAGAAGGACAAGTTCGCGGACTTGCATTCCGAGACTCCTCTATCTCTCTGCTCTACCCGAGAGAGCCTATGCCAGCAACAAAGCCCTCTCTGATACCGAAGCTGCGTGTGTGTGTGTGTGTGTGCGTGCGTGTGTATACGCCGCCGCCGCGGCACTTCCGCTTCGCTTTGCTTTTCTACGACTGCACGCAGCCGAAGAGTGCACTTTTCTGGGGCTTTGTTGCGAGAGAGAGAGAGAGAGAGAGAGAGAGCGCAGCTGATACGGGGGAACGCCGAGCGGAGCACGGCAACTGATAGCGCGCGAGGATTTTTTCTCCCCCTCCCCCCTCGAGGCGAGGGTGCGTATATGTAGCCGATGGCTTTTCGCGGAATATGCCCGAGGACGAGTTCCGATCGGAATGCCGCCGATTCAGCTTTGATTCTGGATTTAAAGAGGGAGCTCTCTTTTTTTTATTTTTTTTCAACGGAGCTGATTAGAATGGAGGGCTGAGGCGTTTCCTTATGGCTGGGCTTTGCTTTGATAAGGATTTCATATGCAAATCGAAGATAGGGAAGCTACTTGCTTATTTGAATTTCGGACTGTAAGGAAGGTGAGTTATCTAAATTAAAAGTAAAAACAAACAATGCGCTCTTCGGTATATATCTAATCGGGAGCGAAATTCTACATAGGATTTTTACATGCTGCTCGAATAAGTTTGTAATATAATTGTGGAGCAAATTTAGTTTTATGTAATTTCAGACTCTTTTTCCACAAGGAGCAAACCTGTCCGAGGCATATCTTCTGCTTATTTTAATTTTCGTACACACAAAAGGAGCACAACAGTTATGCCGGCCATAAAAAGCCTAGATCTCGAATTTGCAAGTCCCGACTCGATATAGCTTCCCCTCCAGCGTCTTTGCTCTGAAACCGCAACGAATCCATTCCTCGAAATACGTCGCCTAGTCAAAAAGGCCCCCGACTTCGGAATTAGCATAATTGCGAATTCAGATCGCTCTCCGCGGCTACTTCCTAAGCCAATTTTCGAAAATCGGCACACGCGCTTTAATTTATGCGAGAGAGAGAGAGAGAGAGAGAGAGAGAGGCCGACCGGGGAGAGAAAGAATCGAGGAGCCGCGAGTACGGGATAAAGTTAAAGGCCTACTTGTCGGGAATGAGCACAATGCGAAGGTCGCCGCGATTATCGAGAGCTGCCCGTCGCGCCGCGGAGGCAGAGAAAGAGAGATGCGTGCGAGCATCTGCCTCGCGGCCTTTTTGCCGCAGCCGCAATTGTCAAGTCGAGCGAGCAGCTGGCCGGCTTTTATTTCGCGAGGACTCTTGTTAATTAGCCCCTGTTAATTCGCGATGCGGTATAAATTTTGCGGGAAAGCGACAAGCTTTTTGCGACGTAATTAGTTGACGAGTGTTTCGTTACACGAAATTAAGGACGATTAAATGCCTGTGCTTCTCTTTTTCAGCTCTCGCTCTCTCTCTCTCTCTCCCTCCTCGTTTCCTTAAAAAACAATTCTCAACGGTTCTACAAAGATACGCATAATTTTGTCTACATTAAAAGTTGAATTCGCTCTCGAAGTTGAGTCCGCCTCAAGCAACAAAATAACGGCCGCCCCGTGTAAAACACAAAAATTCGTCGTCGAAATAATAATCGCAATTTAAAAGCCGCGCGCGCATTTACGGCCCTAATGTACAATTCAAACATCCATTCCGTCCTCTCTGCCTTTTCCCTCAAATTGGCCAACGAAAAGCTTCGGGTCCCCCGGGCAAAAAAAAAGAACGATCGCCGAGATCCATAAAGACCAAAAGAATCCCGATCTCCGGAGTAATTAGTCGAAAAGCACGCGCCGATCCTCGGTCGCGATACACTCTCCGGCCGGTGAAAAAAACGGAAACGACCTCTCACGGGGCTCCGAGGAAAAGAGCTCGCGGAATAATAGAGATAGGCGACAAAAACAAAAAAGAAGGGGGGAAACAACGCGTTCGTCGAAGTCGTCGCCGCCTCCGTTTACGGATTCGAGCATTCCGCCGCGCGGCGCATATTTCTCCTCATATATATAAAAGGCCCGGTGTGGGGGGGAAAACATTTTTATCGGCCTTTTTTCAAGAGCGACGTCTCCTGATTAACCGCTCCTATAAGGAGAGAATTTCGTTGTTCCTTCTTTGCTGGAAACGGACGGCTCTCTCTCTCCGCTGCCATTGTGGAGGAAGAAAAATTGAACGAATATTGAAATTGCGGCCTTGCCTTCGAGCGAATTAAGTTGGCTTGCGTCACGCTGCCAGGACTTCCTCTTGTTCGCCTTTTTTTGCTCTCTCGCCCGCAGTGGAAGAGAGTTTATGCAACGCCGCGGCCTTTTTCTTTTTTTTTTTTTTTCTTTTTTTTAAATTACCGAGACGTGGGATTTTCGTTTAAAGTGTGATTAATTTAATGGCTTGCGTAATTTATATGTATAGCAGTGTTTTCTTTAGGATGTGCGGCTTAAATAATTATAGCTTTTATTTTACGGCGTGATATAACTTTTAATTATAAAAACGATTGCTGCGGTAGAGACTGCCGAGTTTGCACCTTTTTATTTCCTCCGAATGTTTGCATTGTTTTTTCCGGCTCTCCGGCGGCGATCGGAGAGAGAGAGCTTTATTTCGGTGCGTCTGTATACAGTATTGGAAACAGGATAGGTGATTTGTTGCGGTAAGTCCGACACAACTCCCGGAGCTATATAACGTACATTCGAAACAATGAAACGTTGGTAGCGCAACTGCAGTTTCTATTCTATACGTTATACTGTAGGTGTTTCAGGAGTATTAGCACAGCGATCCTTTCTCGTCGAATAAAATCGGCACTTTTTCAGCGGCGAAGACAATCCTAATCGGATTACTTTATCCGGCGGCGGTTAAAAAATCATTTCCGTTAGCTTCCTCTAACAATTTCGAGGGCCGATAAAAAGCCGCGACTTTCCTTCGATATATACAATAAACGGCTTCCGAGAAGCTCATCTCGAAATCGGGTCAGCGTCTCGCGGATGAAAATCGTTCGCAGCCCATCAAGCATCGGCGCGCGTTTCCCTCAAGTTCCGCATACTTCGCTTCGCTTCTCGTCGCCGCTTGGAAAAATGCGCCTCTCTCGCGGCGGCGGCGCGGCGGCGGCCCACACGAGAGGTTTGCGCAATGACAGGCAGCAGGCCATAAATCTGCCGGCCGCGAAATTCCGCGACACGTACTTACAAAGAATCCGCGCGATCGACACCCACACGTCGATATATAAAAGCAGCTCTCGATAGGGCCGCCGCCGCCGCCGCCGCTTGCATTTCTGCTCGGGCGCGCGAAAGCGGCAATCTCTCTCGCGACACATCCGAGGCCTAGGCGAAAGTAAGAGAGAGAAATTGCAGAGGTGCAGCGCGAAGCTGCAGCCGAGTTGCGCAAACCGAGAGAGGTGGGCACCATTATCGCGCGCTTTATTTTTCTGGACGTAAGTAGTCCTTTTTCCCCGACGACGGTTGGCAAAGAGAACTTGAACGTCGCGCGGATCTCTGGATTTGTTGGGACCTTTTTTAGAGAGTTTATAATTGCGCTTTAAGAAAAGCCGGCGCCGCTTCCTGAGATACTTTCTTCACTCGGCCCGCGGGGGATACGTATTCTCATTTGGCGCAAACTTTGCTTCCAATTAACTTTACTTTTTCTTCGTTCCGTTCAAACGTTTAAACGTGCACAATGAAAGAAAGCAGCTTCTATTGAATCCGTCAAAAGCCCCGCTAAAAAATCCATCTTAATATCAATTATTACCGCGTTAACTCGGCGGCAATCAGCGGCGAAGCCTGTATTTACTTTCCACCTTTTAGAAACGATCTTTCCCTCTTGTGACAAGCGGTTTCTTCGCACGATCCTCTTTCCGTTTTTCCAGTTTCCCTCGGCACCTCGTAAGATCTAGGCGCAGATTTCCCTACACCAGAACGATCATCCAGCTTCTATCAGGTTCGCATCTCCAGATTCCTCGAGTCGATCTGGGTTACCGTTGACAGACGAAAGTAGGCCGCTCGGAGACGTTTATATCTCGGAAATATGACGGGAATTTCATAAACCCCGAGCGCCGCGTCGGTGAATTTATACACATATCTCGGGAGATGCATCGGCGAAAAAATTAGCGGAGCTGCTTTTCCTAGAGCGAGAGCCGAGATTTAAAAGAGCCGCGGGGCACAAATGAAATTGCAGGTTTTGAAAGAGCCGGCCGCGTTCTCGTTCGAGATTTGAGTTACGCGACTGCTTATTTATACGGAAACACGCCGGCGCTGATGATTGTGAGAATGAATTAATTACAGGCGAGCTTTTTCGTAGAGGATCGTCGCGAGCTGTGCGATTCCCGTATACGGCAATTAAATTATGCTGATTGACAGCTCGGCACTCGAGATCATAATCCCGGCGCCGCAAATAATTTTCGCCGAGAAAGAGTAAATAGGTTCGAGGGGGGGAAGGTTGCGTCATCCGCTGCACCGATATATAATTGTTTCGAAGTTGTAAAATTCTAAAAGTTCCATTACTTTTGATTTAGTTGACTCGCCGTTCGAGGTCGGATAAAAGTATCGGGGCGCTAGTTGCAAAATGCTCGGCTATTATTTTTCGTTTCAATTATGCAAACGATACGATAAATTACGCGCCGCTTTCAATGCCGAGTTTTCAAATTTGTTTCGAATAATGCGATTAATGGGATTTATTTCAATGCGCTGCGCGGGGACTGTAAAATTCTAAAGTATTTTCGAGAAAGCACTGCACCAACTGCTCTCTGCCTCCAGTTCATAAAAAGGGATTATGCGGGAAAAAAAAGCGAGGCTCTTCAAGCTCCCCCGAGAGTTCATAACATCCTATCAATTTCGCGTTATACCACAGTTATGCACCTAATAATCCGTCGCTTAAAAGCTCTTATCTCTGATAAAAATATCATTCGCATCTCCCGCGAAAAAGGAGAAAGAAAGCCATCCGAAAGTGAGAGAAGCAGCGGCGGCGGCGGCGGGGATCGAGAAGCGAGAGTGAAAAAAGGCTTGTATAGAAGGAAGCAACTCGGAAGAAAGTATATATACACGCATAGCTTCGCTCTCGGGACACGCGGGCGAAAAAGAAAAAGGCCGGACTGCGCTCGCGACGGGCCAGGAGGGGAAGAGAGAGAGAGAGAGAGAGAGAGAACATAGAGAAAGAGCGAGAGGGAGAGAGAAGGGCACGCGCAACAATGGCACGTGGGCGAAATAGCGGCTCTCGCTCCGCCGCGGCGCGCATTTCCCAATGTCTCGTTCGAAATTAAGAGTTTACCTTCGTTATTAATAGTCGCGAGCGCGCGCGAGAGGGAGAGAGAGAGAGAGAGAGAGAGAGACCGGCTTTCTCTCGCTCGCGACTTTTGATTTACTTCGCGCGAGAGCCGAGAGCGAGCGGCCTTTTTCTTATTGTCGTGCCTCCGCCGCTATTCAATAGCGAAAACATCGGTATGTATCAATTGTGCATTGAACAAACACAGGCGCAGATAGTCCCCCCGGCGATGTTATAGATTAGCCGGGGTATATTGCGATATAGTTATGTAGGATGCGGCCTTTTCTTTTTTTCTTCATTTTTTTTCTTTTTTTCTTTTACCGAGGGACGGAATTTTGAGGGCATTGTTGCGTCTTCCGCGAGGAGGGGACAATTATTGTAATTGAAAGTTATTTGTATGCTAATGCGGGAAAACGGCGAGGTGAAAAAGTTTTCGGTGCTGTAATTGTAGGCCGATGACGGAGATAAGCTTGATGGATGTACTTTTGCGCTCGCTGCTTTATTTTTCAGGGGCGCTACTACGAGAGTTTAATTCAGTTGTACCGGCGTTTCGAGCGTATTTTCATTTGTAATTTAAAGGCGCAAACTTTTTGCTGTTTAACTCGACGTTAAGATTCAAATCTTTTCCTGGAAGAATTTTCAACCTTTTTTACATTACGCCGAAAAAGCTCGTATTTTCTAGTCACAGCCAGTTTTCATCCTTGGCAACAAATCCTCCCTTCTTTATAACGACAAACTCCCGAGCCCAAAAAATGACGCAAAGAAAAGGCAAGGAGCGCTTGTAAAGAAAAATAATTAAAGCCTCTAATTCTCGTTCGATACGAGCTTGGAGCAGTGTGCACCAAGTCCATTAAAGCCATCGGCATGCATGCATGCACACCCCGGCCCTAAATAACCGCTCGTAAGCATCGCTCACGAAAATGAAACGGAAAAAGTAACGACGAACAATAACTTCCACCGAATATCATCCCAATTAAATTCGAAAGCCAGGAGAGAAAGAGAGAGAGAGAGAGAGAGAGAGAGTCGATCTCGCGCGGAAATAAAAGGAACGACCACATCGGCATAACTCAGGCGACGCGGTAACAATAAAATTTAACAACTTCTTCGAAAAGGCGAGTCTCCCTCCCGCGACACATTCCCACGTCGGGCGGCCTCACAATAATTGATTTTACATATATACCCGCGTGTAATATAGCAGGAGATCGGCGCCAGGCAGCTCGACAAAAGCCCGCAGAGAGAGAAAGAGTGAGAGAGAGAGAGAGAGAGAGCGATATAGGCCTTGTGCGCGGCCGGCAGAAAAAAGCCCCGGTGATTTATATGCAGGCGTTTATTTCTCCGATTCGAATAAATATCCCCCGCGCCCGAGCGTATATATCGATATCGCGCTATCGATCGATCCCCCCTTCCCCGCCTCGGTATGACATCATAATTATTCAGAGTGTTGTTCGCCACCGCCGCCGACACGAAACGTACGCGAGCAATGACGCATTGCGCGCCTGTGCTTTTCACGCACTCTTTCGCAACAACGCGCAGCGCGCGGCGACGATAAGTAAATGCGCGTTCCAGGAGGGAGATGAATTTTGCAGGCGCGATTTATAATCCTCTTTTTCGTCTGAGGAGGAGAGGCAGGTTGCGGCCTCGATCCCCGAAGCTAAGCCGATGAGTAAGCGGCTTTGACACGTATTAAAAAGGCCTTTAATTGAGAACGAAGGCACCAGAAATCGGGCAGCTCGGGATACTGTTTGTTTTCTGTGCCGCGCGCCGATTCCTCGACGATTAGTCACTTGTTTATGGGAGCCTGGAAGCGCGGGAGTTTTCGGTTGTACTTTCGCTATTACAAGGTCTTTTTGCGCGAGAGCGCGAGGAAGGAAAGAAATGATGCGGGTTTTATCTTTAACGAAGCGATCGGTACAAGCAGTTCGCCGATTTTTACGCTCGAAATCTAAATCAAGCATCGTTTATCGGCCATGAATTCGGCGATTCCGCCGAGGAAAAAAAAAATGAGAGAAAAGAAATTAGCATAAACGCGTCGAAAAACAGAGGAACCAGCCTCAAAAGCGGCTTATTTATGCGAAGGATAAGCAGAGATAACGAACTCATCGGCTCTATCTCATAAACATCTGCCTGCGAATCCCTAAATTCCCGAGACAGCCGGTTGCGCAACCGCGCCGAAAGCTTAAACACGCACGCGCACGTATAAATATATCTACGTAGCTCGATTAAGCATTTTCGCGTTCGGCTTTATTAATAAATTATAACTTTCCAGGCGTAATGAAGTGCTAACGGGCGGCGGTTACGCTCGAGCTCCTTTGTTAATTGGTCGGCGCGGGAGAGGGAGAGACGAGAGAGAGAGAGAGAGAGAGAGAGAGTAGGTCGATCGATACTGTCGCGCCGAAAAAAGGGAGGCACGATTCGCGGCGGCGGCAAAATAGAGCAAAGCGGCGCAAAGTCGGAGGGAGCATTATGGAGGCATGTCCTTTGCCGGACCCCCGCTGATCGCCGCCGGAATGCCTCTCTCTATTATAAATATCTCGGGGAGAGAGGGAGGCCAAAGGCGTGGGACCAGAGGCCTATGTGTGCGCAAGAAGAGCCCCGACACGCTCGAGCGGACGTGACGCTCGTGCGAGCGAGCGACCCGGCCAGGATCACTGACAGATAGCCATTCTTTTATCCTCTCCCGAGACTCATTTTTCGATAAATATCGATGCAGGACGCCCGGGACTCTGATGTTTCGCCACTGGCAAGCCGCTCCCGCCAGTCACCGATCCTCGAGGCGGGCTTTAAACGCCGATTTCGGCCCGACGTTGCTGCCGGAGCGTCGGCGGGTGAAGAGGATGCGCCGAGCTGAGTAGCAAAACTGTACCACCGGTAAGAAGCGACTTTACCGCCTAACGGTCGACCGCGGCAATGCATAAGCAGACGGCCTCTGTCGAAAAGTTGTAATTATAATCGCCGGCTTTAATAAAGAATTATGCAAAAATGACGCAAGATTCTTGCCCCCGCGCTTTCTACAGCGAGAATCGGCGAGAAACCGCTATCCCGAAGCGCGGCCTAAATATTTGCAGAGCCGCGCGCCGAGAGCGATTAGAAAAAGCGCGCGGTCTGCAGCGGAAAAGGCGTTTTTACAATGTAAAATAGGAGGTATATACGTATATATACCGCCTGGCTACCGCGCTCTCGCTTATCCGGCTCTCGCATCGGCATAGTGGAGAGTAGGCATAAGGTCGAAGAATATTCAGAACGCTCTCTCGGAACAATGCGATTGAGAGCGAGCGAGAAAGATGGACAAGCAGAGATTGACTAAAAGGGAGCGAGCGAGAGAGGAGAGGATGATTCCCGATCGTGCGGTGCCCCCCAAAGTCAAGATCGAGCCGATCGCTTTCATTTTTCTTTCTCCTCTCTCTCTCTCTCTCCCGCCCGGGCTACTTCTTCTTCTTCTTCTCTCTCCCTCCCGAGCCGTCTGGCCTGGCCTAATGCCTTTTTTCTCCTCGTCCGCTGCTCCTCGTCCGCTCGTTCGGCGCGCTCGTTTTGTTATACCTGTCGTTCGCTGACTGCTGCACGCATTTGGGACATTTAATTCCGATAATTGTTACCGACAAGTGCAGCCAGCGAAATCTAGTGGAATCTTTCGCCCCGGTCCCTCCTCTCTCCTCTCCTCCTCCTTCTTTTCTTTCCCCGTCCCCAGGCCCGCCGCGATTGTCAGCCTGAATTAATGGTAATACGGTGATTTGTTAATTTGCCAAAGGACGGGATGCCTTCGAAGGCAAGCTTCGATTCCGAAGCTCCGATGCATACGAGATATTGCGATTTAAAACCTATTTTTCATTGATTTTGATCTAAACTTTTTCATTCCGAGCTGCCAGACTGACGCGCCTGCTTTTTATTGCTCCGTAATCATTCCATAACTGAAAAATCATTCAACTCTTTCCATTTTTCCACATATTTACGAGCATTAACAAACTGGTATTCATTTTAACAAATTAGTTTAATCTCCCAAAAAGTGCCACTTAACTACATTCTACAAGTTGCATAATTTTCGTACGACGGGGAATGTTCAAATCGCGGCAGAAACTGGTTAAAATGTTCCTTAAAAGAAGCGTTAGATCGAAAGCAAGTCTTATAGTTTCGCCCCGGCAGTGAAATCAGCCCAGAAAAAGAGTTAAAAAGTCCGCGGCATTACGCGAGCCGCGTTAATGCATAATTTCCGCGAAATTCTCTAGAAGAACGAGCGCCGCGGCGCACGATCGCTCCAAAGAGGTTAACTCTCAATGGGTTCGCGGCTATTAATAGCCGCCGTCGACAATGGCGTTAAATATTTTAGAAAGGGATGCTGCTTTTTGCCGCGCTCCTTCGGCGCGGACGTTTTATTTTTTTCCCCAGAAACGTGCAGCTCTCCGTCGCTTGCGGGGAGAGTGAAAATGGCCGAAAACTTTCACCGGCGCGCGGCGAGTCCTCCTCGCTCGGTAGTGTGCCGAGAGCACGCGGAAATCGGCTCCTTTTTCCCGCCTCGCCAAATTTACCGGCTATATTTCAATTTCTGCGCGTTCCTTTTTTTCCAGCGCCGAGCTGCGGGGAGAAAAAAAGCTCGCTCGCCGCGAGAGAGAGAGAGAGCCGATCGTCGTCCTCGTCGTGTGCATAATGGAGAAAACCGGTGGGGAGGGAATAATAAAGATAACCATAATATGTAAGTTATTGTTCATAAATAAACACTCGGCTTATTAAAGGCGCAGTTTTAATGCTCGACAAAGGAGAGAGGGGGAGAGAGGGAGGGGAGGAGCAAGTGATATAGAAAAAAAAAGGACGTCGCGCGAGCCATATGGCCGCTTCTTTCTTTATTCCCGCGGATAGTTTATACTGTACATTATACCGAGAATGATAATGCTTACTTTTCGCTAAAGTCGCGGCTTTAAATACAGGTTCGAAATTGCGCCCCAAAAAGAAGGATCGCGCAGAGTTTTAATCTCCGCGCTTACCCGGAGTCGTTAATGCAGTGTCAACTAGTAGTCGAGCAAAAAGGTTTCCGAGTCCGGTGTGTCGTATCTTGTCCAAATAAACTGGAAATTATGACGAGATTTTACGTCCTTATGCGCAAACAATAGCAGATAAATAACGCCGCGGGCCGCGTTAAACTGCCTCGAAAAGCTAAACAAAACTACTCGTCGTAAAGCTGTAGCCGTTTATCCTCCACTATAGAGCCCGCAGCCCGATGGCAGAAAAAAAAAGAGGGAGGAAGACCCGGGCGCGTTTAATTAAACTAGTAAACTTTCTCATCAGGCATCGGAACAACAATTTTATCGGCGAATAAAATCCAACGACTCAATCGGCAGGCGCCAAGTCCTATGCAAAAATCGGCGTCGTTCGCCCGAGAGGAGAAAAAAAAGGAGGCTCTCGCTCGACGTATCAGCCGGCTCATCATCACAAAAGCCAAACGTATATAGAGAGGGACGGAAACGGCAAGTATGCGCCGGTCAGAATTCCATTCTCGGCGCGCGGCGAGTCTCTCTCTCTCTCTCTCTCTCTCTCTGGATTTCAATGGGGCTCCGATGTTCCCGCTGCGCGCGGAGCCGCGATCGCCCACGAGTTTGCGGACGCGCGCTGCGAAAAATATGAAGGAGAGCCTCGTTAATCGTCGGCCCGGATACACAGACAAGCTCTAAGGATTCTTTGTAGGAGAGGACCGATTTTTTTTCCTTCGCTCTTTTTTTTTGCACTCGGCCTTTCAGAGCGGACTGTATTGAGCTTGATGGCCGCCGCGCCGGCTTTCGAGGAATATTTTCGTTGAGAAAAATCGCCGCGATACCGACGAAATAGCTGACGAGGATAACTCGTACAGTCGTCGGGGATTTGAGGAATCTGGGTTTGGACGATGATGCGGCTATTGCGCACTTTTAATTTGAGAAAAAAGAAACAGTAAAATTCAAGTTATTTTGCGGTTTACAGTTTTGTGCAAATTAGTCTCGATATATTCGGCGAGCGGCTGCAATAATTTTCGTCGAATAAAATATATATAAGAGCCGAATTATTTATGCGTTATGCTGATATACGCTCGAGGAGATTTTCATAAAACTCTTCCCAAGCTGCGAGTGGGTTAATTAATTAGCACGACAGTCTAGACCACCGGATGAAATAGTAGGACTACTCGAGCCATTAATCGATACTCTCCGGGCGAAAAAAAGGTAGCCCCCTCGAAATCTCAAAAATCGCACAAGTATATCAAAGTCGAGGGCAAAACTCGTCCCCCCCCCTCTCTCTCTCTCTCTCACAGTTGGTCATCTCCGGAGCCACGGCCACTTTGGAATCCCGAGGTAGGCTTGTTATGCCTCCGACAAAAGCTCGCCCGCGGTGCCAAAGTCCATTGGAGATTTTTCGAACGGGTGGACGCTTTTACGATGTCGAGTGTGTCTCTCTCTCTCTCTCACTCGCTCCGACGCAATAAAGCCCAAGCGCAAAAAGAAACGGAATGTTTGCGTTTCGGGGACGTCGCGTAAATCATTCGATTTGCCGTATGAATTATTCAGCAGAATACACGGCCGTATTACGAGCTCGTCAAGCTCAACGGGAAAGCGCGCGGCCGGATTTGGCGAGGATTCGGAGAGGGCAGAAACGATCTAATCAATCGCCAGGCTATTATTACTCGGCGCTGGCAAAAGAGCTCCGAAAATTACATAAAATAAAGATCTTGTAAAATGACAAACAGCGGCTCATTAGCGCAGCTCCCTCGGCAGATCGAACAAATACCTCGGGCTCCCGCGAAAAGGAGGCGAAAAAGATCCGGGCCGCGTGACGGCAATGTGCGGCTCTCGGGAGAAGGCGGGAATAACGAAATCGAAATATACCGCGCACCTCGCATCGAGAAGCTCTACAACTTCATTATCCTTAACAAGTCCCTTAATAACGCTAATTCCGAGCGTGAACACGCGGGACACGCAAAAAGTCAGCCACGAGAGATCCGCGCTCTCGATATATAGCGGATTTCGGGCGACGGAGAGCCGCGCAAGAAACGAAGGAGCGGAGAAAGAGAGAGGGAGAGAGAGAGAGAGAGCGAGAGGCGAGCCGAAAAGAAAAAACGAGCGGAGGAGGAGGAGGAAATGAGTAAAAATTTTCGGGGTGCCAAGAAAGGGAGAGAGAGAGAGAGGAGTAAATTGCCGATCGAATTGTTTGATTCTGCGCCGAATGGATTTCTTATAGTTTCCGAGAGGATTTTACCAGCTGTTTTATAAGCGCGAACCACTGTTTTTGATACACTGTAAGGCGCCTGTTAAACTTTTATTGAGCGGGACGACTGTTTTCTCTGCGACAATCCGCTTAAAATTTGATAACAAAAGCTTTTACGTCTTTTCTGATTTTTTTTTACTGTAGGAATAATTGTTTTACCGGCACCGTAATTCAACGTTTTCATTTCAAGTTAAATTGTTTCAAGTCGCAATAAAGCAGTATTATAGCTATAATTTAATGATACCGCGAGCAAATCAAGCGCAGCCCTCCAAGGCCCAATCTATCATCGTAAAGTTAAACGAAATCGAGTATACAGATCTGTCGAACAGCCGAAAAAGGAGAGAAACCGAAAATTTCCCCCCAATCTAATCTAATGAACTCGGTCACGCATTTCCCCGTGGCCATCCATCACCGCGCCTCGAAATCGAAGAATCAAGAAGTCAAAAACAGCGATTAGAGCGTCAAAAGGCCGGTGCCGGAGCTCGGAGGATAAAGCTGGAGGAGGGAGGTCGAAAAAAGGCGGGAGCAAAAAGCCGAGGAAGGGAAAAAAGGGCGCAGTCAGGCAGGTTCTTTCTGCTTTGGCGACGCTCGCGAGAGTCGTCCGGGGGCCCGAAGCGCGTCTTAACGACGCATGAGTGATGCGCGCGTTCTCGAGTAGATGAGATGGCATTTCTCTCTCCTCGGAGCCGAGCAAAGCCAACACACAATTGCGATATCCCCGGGGGGACAGAGAGGGAGAGAGAGACTCGAGGCCGCGCGCGGAAATTTTCATTTCGTCCCGCTCCGACAAGAAAGACCTGCTCTTAGAATTAGAGGAGAGCGACCGATCGAATATATATATATCGCGAGCGGTATTTGTAATTTGTACCGAGCCGAGAGCGTCGCCCGTTCCGTTCCTTTCGTCTGTCTGCTTTTAATTTTCGACAATTTTCTGACAATTTTCTGAAGCGCGGATTTACGAGCCATTATGTCGGAGGTCCGCTTTGGGAAAAGCCGGATTTCGACGGGGATAATTGGAAATTTGAAGAATAGTCACCGAATTTGAAATACGTGTAGTTAAGCGTCTAACAACTGTATCGCCGACAACTTGTACAACTTGTAAGAGCCATCCGCCGGTGATTTATGATAATTAACTATAAACGCCGCGGTAATAGAAAATTTTTGACGGCTCAAATTGGAATTATTCATAATTCCGCGCGGATTCTCACATAAATTAGCCGGCAAAGTAACGAGAAAACAAGTAGTTTTGTAATCGCGGACGTAAGCAGAATTCGACAATAAAATAAATATCTTTCCGCCGAAAATTGATATTACAACCGCGTCGAGCTTACATAATTAGCAGGCCGAACATTATTAGAGGAGTAAATTTATGCAATACGTCTTTGCTTTTGAAGGACGCCTTTATCTGGCGATCTCCGCGCTTATAATCTCTACATCTGCGCGGCTCTCCTCCTTTTCTTCCCGAATAGCTTATTTATGTTTGAGCGCGTCAATAATTTTATAGCTGAGTTTTGCCCGTCATAAAAAAGAAATAATTTATTTTAATAGTCGCGCCGCGTCGAACGTAACGGGGATGACTTTTTAAGGCTACTTTCGAATTGATTAATGCCAGTCGAATCCATGTGACAAAACTTTTTTGGGCCCATCAATCGCCTTCGTTCGCTTGCAAATTGACACCGTCCTGCATTATAAACTTTTTATTACCGAAAATATCTCGTTAATGACTCGATTCAAGCGGCCGTTTTTAATGCGATCGCAACGCGCGCCGTTTCGGCCCTGAATAGCGATCTTGATTGAACTCTATCCTTTCCCATAGAAAACTAGCTCGTCTCGAAATCAAAATTCATCCTTCCGAAAATCCCCCCTGAAAGCGACGACTAATCATCAAAAGCGAGGCATTTATTCATCGATATTACAAGCATCTCGCAAGAACGTCGAGGCGGAATACTGGAATAACAAAGAAGCTCCCTCCGCGTCGAAGGAACGATAAAAAGAGCTTAGCCGCGGGGCAGGTGAAAAACAAAGTTCGCGACGATGATTGTGCGATACACGGAGAGGGGAAGAGAGAGAGAGAGAGAGAGAGAGAGAGACGCCAAAGGGCCGAGAGATGGCAATCATAGCTAAATCGGGGTCCCTCTCTTGCTCCCGACGACGAATCCCCATGTCAAAGTCGTCAGTGCGATATCACGATAATGATCGTCATCATCGTGCTCATTTTTCAACGTCCCTCTCGCGCGGAACTCGCGGGCAAGAAAGCGCCGACGCACAAGCCAAGCACGCGCGAGGAGGACGGTAGGAAATCCGAGTCTGGCTCTCTCTCTCTCTCTCTCTCTCTCCTTTCTGACGGCTGACAAAAAGAGAGGCGAAAAACGAGGGCCTCATTCAGACTCGAATAATCATGTAATGCGCGCAAAAAGGGAGGGGACGAAGTGCGGAGCTAAAAATTGATAAATTTCGGCCCGGACGAAATGTCACTCGGCGATGAGGAGCTTTTTCGAGCGGAGCCTTTATGCACAGCGGCGTCGTTTTATTTTTCAGTGCTTTTTCTCTTTATTATACAGAAAGTGAGAATTGAGAATTCGCTTAGAGCGCGTATTTACTTTGGAGCTAAAACTGGGTTTATAAAAGTAGAATCACTTTCAACCGAGCAAGAAAATTCTAAACATGTAAAACTCACAACCGAGGCGAGTTTACGTTCGGCCGATTGTGCGGCCACTTTTGCATAGAATCATCAACATTTACAAGTTTGCAGTAATTACTCGTCCGGCCAGAATCGTCAGTTATTTGCTTTTGCGCAATATCGGTTCCTCCCCGGGCCCCGATTACAAATCGTTAATCCGGAGTAAATTAATGAGATAATCCCTCGGCTCGAGATTTTAGCCGTCGAGTTTTCCAATTACGCGGAAATGCTACCAGGGCACATTCCCCGCTGCGGCTCGGAAATCCTCGCGAGTTATTCGGCCGCGCGAAGTCGAAGCTTTTCCAAGTCCTTACCGGGAAGTCGGGAATCCTCGTAAGTTTAGCGCGTAATGGCGATGATAATCCGCAAAAAGGATTCCCTCTCTTTTCAACGAGATAGCAAAGCTCTCCTCCGCTCCGGCGAGACGAGCTCGGGCTAATAACGGCAATTTATGGATTAACTCTATGTATCCGCGAGGGATACTCTCTCACGCGGACTCCCGCCTGCCGCCGCGTGCCTTTTTGTCGGCGGCTATTGATTGCCAAGCGTCGCGGAACGTGTTTATCCCCGAGTCTAGAATTATATCTCTATTGATTTGCATCGTCAGTCGGGCACAAAGCCTCATTTTTCAGCCGCGCACATATATTCAGATGCACATCCGCCGCAATTCGTTTATTCCGCGCCGTCGAATTAAACGTTGCATTATCGGGGAGAGAGAGAGAGAGAGAGAGTGTAAGTATTTCTCCATATCTCCGGGAATCGTTAAAATTTTTTATTAAAAACCCCAAGATTTCCCCGGAATGATTTAATCCGAATTCCTGCTTTTTAAAAGCTCGCTCCGGCCTCTCGCTCTCGCTATCGGCGAGCTTAATCAGAAACCCGAGATTTTAATACTCGCGCCGTCCACCGCCGTCTTCAATAATGAAAAGGAGCTACAAGTGTTTTACAACGTTATTAACAAGCGGGGCCCCCGACTCAATCCTTCAGCTCTCTGCAGGGCAATCAGGCGGCGTTTAAGCGTTTGCGTCTGGCAAAAAGCCCTCGGCGACTGCACCGGGGAGGAGGAGAGTCGGAGGTGCGGGGGGGAAGGGAGAGGGGGGTCTCTCTCTCTCTCTCTCTCTCTCTCTCTCTCTCCGGGGGCAAAAAACAAAAGCGTCCTCGGCGAACGGTGTATCATCCCCCGAATATTTCACTGTCCTCGGTCCGGCGGTGCCCCCGCAAAAAGGCCACTTATGGGCGCATTCGCGACCGCGGCATTCCGCGTCGTATCTCTTCGGTGCCGCGATCGGCGAAGGCAAAAAGCGTCATGGCAGGAGAGGATCCCACGAGGGGGGAGGGGGGAGAATCTCCGCTCTCTCTCTCTCTCTCTCTCTCTGCGATTTCGTCGCCGAGATGCCCGTATGTACACACACCGCGCGGCGGCGAGATCGAGAGGAGGAGGACGATGATTAGCGCGGATATGGACTCGACGTGTATATAAAGCCGCGACTCCCCCCGAGAGAGATAACCAAGCCGAAAGGAATGACCGCAGAAATGTGTCGGAGATTTCTTAGCTCGTTAAGAATGCGCCGATTATCGGCCGCCTTTTTAAGCCCGCACAAGCATTTGTTTATTGCCTATATTTGCCGAGGATTCGCCCCTTTTCTCCTCTTTTCTTTCCTGCGCCGCATATCGCCGAGTATGATTTAGCCGCGCGTTTTTCCCGAATCCTTACAAGTGTAATTGGGCCCGCCGAGTCGTTATTCGCTTGTTTCGAGCCCGAGGAATTTTAGGGCCGTAAAATCGAAGGAGGAGCTTTAAATATCGCGAGATAGTCGTTAAAGCCTTATGATTCGTTGAAAAAAAAAAAAAAAAAAACTATTCTCCCTCGAAATTCAATCATCGCGGCGCACAATAAGGCGTTTGTGTACGTTTTCGCGAGAATTGCAGCGGCCACAAATCAGCGGCCGCCGGCGAGAATTTATGCCTTCGCCGCTCGAATTGACACATTTGTCAAATGATTTACGAATAATACATCACACCGCGGCACAGGCAGCTTGCAAGGAAAACGGGCAAATCGAAATATCGCGAGGTCCAAGTTTAGCGTCGCGCGCGAAGAGGGCTCGTCTGCGCGACAAAGAAGGGCTTTAAAATAACAGAGAATCCTTAGAGATGAAACGGCAGCAACGTCGCTCTCCTCGCGAAAGGAATTAACTATAGGCTCGTATGAGTGAACCGAGCGAGATCAAGTTTTTCTCTCTCTCTTTCTGCGAGAGGAGAGGCTGCTGCTGCTGCCGGGCCCACTCGAATCCGACTTGACTTCCTGGCACGCGGTTCTTCTCTCTTTCTCTCGCGCCCTACCCTTTTCTTTCTCTCGTCCGTTCCTTTCGTTTCTCTCTTTGTCTCTCTCTCTCTCTCTCTCGCTTCGTACGTCTCTCTCTTTTTCTGACTTCTGCAGCTCGCGAGCTGCTCGCGCTCTACTTCTTTTTGTCCCTGTCATTTTTAAATTTTTCTGCTCGCTCTCGTCTCTCTCTCTCTCTCTCTCCCGACGCTCTTTTTACCAGGCCTCCTTATTGTGAGGTTAATTTAAAGTTTTAGTCGTATATAATTCCTGCGGTTAAATTATTTAACGATGATGTCCGATTAATTTTGCTTTATGCCTCCGACGTACGCCAGCGAGCGATTTCGGCGTTAATAATTTCAAGCTGCGCGCGCCGGCCGCCGTCCAACGGCGGTCATTAAACTATTACGCTCGACTCGGATTCGAGGGAATATCCTAGCTGAGAAAAAATGGGCAAAAAGCCAGAGCTCGTTAATCACGATTCTCCGCGTTCGACCCGATCGGCAGCCTCGATCCGTCGGAAAATAATGAATCAGCGACTGGCTGAAAAAAAGAAGAGGCCTAGATATACGTAAAGCAGAAGCGACGGGGCGGCGGGCTTTCCTCGGAAAAAGGGCGACTCGTAGAGGGATAAATCGGCTCGTTGCCTTCTGTCACGGCTGCTTTAGCCGGCTGCGCGCGTTATTATGCAACGGGCCTGCTCGCGCATTCGCTCCTCCTCCTCGCTTGGTTCATTACCCCTTTGGGAGGGGCGCGCGCACGCTCGATTTCCGCGCAGAAGAAGGGAGGAAGGCCGGAAGGAGGATGCGTTTATGCGCGTGGGAAGTGCCACCGGTGAGATGTAAAACAACGGGGGAAGCGCGCCGAGATGCACGACGTATCCTCTCTCTCTCTCTCTCTTGCTCTCTCTCTCTCTCTCTCTCTCTCTGTGATGACTTAATTCGACTGTCTTCCCCTCCCTTCGCCTTCTCCGCTCTTCCCTCGGCCTTTCTTTTTTCGTGCGAGCGGCCGCTAATTATGTAAATAGAGCCGGAGCGCTTTTCGCGGAACTTGTAAAATTCGAAAGCGATCCGCGAGCCTTTCTTCCACCCGAGCCTATGAACGAGTTAATTAGTTTTCTCAGGCCGGAGAGAGAGCCAAGCTACCGATCGGCAATTATGCTAACGAAACGGCTTTTCGCGGGGGGACCGTAAAAGAAAATTATTTCGGATGCGCGCGCGACCTGCGCGCCGAGAGCTGATTTTACGCGCGAAAAGGCTGCTTTTAGAGCTCTCCGAGAGGCCAGCTATATATATATACACTCGGTCTGTGTACACAGGAAGGTGCTTACGCGGTTCGCGCGCCGGCAGGAAAAAAACTGAGATCCGTATCGGCGAGCTTTTTTCCGGCCGGCGCGTCTATCGCTGATTTTGTTTGTCCAGCGCTAATAAGATATTTAGAGGGCTCGCGGAGATAGAAATCTTTTATTCTGGTCAATACAATTAGCATCGACTATAAATCACTCAAGGTTGACTTGCAGTTAAGCCAATTATGATTGTTCATGAGATAGCAAAAATTAACATAAATGAATCATTGGCCGGAGAATACGAGTGCTGAAAAAGTTGAACGGTCCGCCGATTTTTTGCCGGGAAATTTAAATAATATTGGTATTACGCCTCGCGAAGAGTTAATTAAGTTTATCTTTAGCGACATTGCTAAACATTTATTGCGTGCCGTATTAAATGTTGGCGTTGAATTTACGCTGCCTGAAATTAGCGCGCTGCTCGTTTTATACGAGTATAATAAAAGTAAACGTAGCAGAGATGAATTTATGAATAGTGAAAATCTGGTTCTTCCAAAAGCATCTTATTACGACTAATATACGATAAAGGAAGTACTGATTTAGATATAATTAAGAGAAGATAATCTCACCTTAGTTGACGAAGTGCTGGGCTTGCCGCCTCCGCTGACGATCGCGTAGATCTCGACCTCGTAGAGGGACGTGCCGGCCTCCCTGTCCAGCGGCACCGCGGTCGACAGTACCCCGGTCTTCTGATCGACGTCGAAGAGCCTCTGGACCTGCGTGCCGTTCGCGGCGACCGTGACATTGGTCACGTAATACTCGAGCTCCTCGTTCGATCGGCGACTCCTCGCGTGAACGCGCAGAATACTCGCGGCCGCGGCCTCGTTCTCGTAGACGCTGCCCTCGAGCTTGCCGGCGTGCTCCCAGATGGGCGAGTCGTCGCCCTCGCCGGGCAGGATCAGGGTGAGATAGGTCTCGGAGGATCGGCGCTCCGCCTGGCCGGCCTCGTCGGTCGCGCGCACTCCCACCTGCAGCTTCGAGATCTTCTCGAAGACGGCCGGCGAGCGCGGCAGGCGCATTATCAGCTCGCCGGTCTTGCGATAGATGCGAAACATGTCCGAGTAGTTGGCGCCCAATCTCATGAGCTCGTAGGTCACCTGGCCGTTGGTGCTCGTGTCCGCGTCCTTGGCTCTCAGCTGGCCGACTTTGATCTCCTTCCCGGGCTGGTAGGGGATGCTGCTCTTGATCGGCAGTATGGCCGCCGACATGCTCAGGAAGATCGGGGCGTTGTCGTTGACGTCGGTGACGACGACGGTGACGAGCTTCTCGGCCGAGAGCCTCGCCGAGCTCGGCTGCGCCATGTCCGTCGCGACGACGACCAGCTTGAACGTGTCGAATTCCTCGCGGTCGATCGGCAGGAGGGTCTGGATGACCCCGGTATTCGGGTTAATGGCGAAGCGGCGCTTCTGGTCCTCTGGGTATTGATTGGCAATGGCGTAGGTGACGAGGCCGTTCTGGCCGGAGTCCGGGTCCTCGGCGGTGACGGTGACCACCGGCCGGTGAACCGGAATGCCCTCGAGGATCTGACGCACGATGGCCGTTTTGGGAAAGGCCGGGGGATTGTCGTTGGTGTCGATGACCTCGACCCTGAGGGTGACAACGCTGCTGAGCCTCGGGTGGCCGGAGTCGCTGCAGGTAATGTTCAAGCTGTAGGCCCGGTTCTCCTCGTAGTCTAACGGTTTCCTGAGAAAGAGAGCTCCGCTGGTGGGATCGATGTGGAAGGCGTCGCGTCGGTTGCCGGCCGAGATGGCGTAGGTCAGCTCGCCGTTCGGTCCGAGATCCTTGTCCGCGGCGCGGAATCTGAGCAATTCGACGTTAACGGGCGCAGTCTCGAAGACCGATATTTTAGGCTTGTTATCGAGGAACTGGGGCGTATTGTCATTTTCGTCGAGCACCTCGACGTGCACAATCGCGCTCGAGGACAGCCGAGTCTCTAATCCGGCGTCGTGCGCAACGACCGTAAGATGGTAATTGTCTCGTGTCTCACGATCGAGCTCCCTCGCCAGAGATATTTGTCCGGTCGCCTCGTCGATCGTAAATTGTCCCTCGTGCTGTTCCTTGTCCAGCGAGTAAAAGACGTCGCCGTTCAGGTCCTCGTCCAAGTCGGACGTGTAGACCCGGAGGAGCTGGGTGCCGACGGCGGCTCCCTCGCTCACCTGGACTCTGTACGGCAGTCGTTTGAACTGCGGCGTGTTGTCGTTAACGTCGACGATGTAAACGCTCACCTTCACCCGGTCCCTGAGCCGGGTTAGGCCGTTGTCGACGACGCTCGCCTCGAGGCTGATGAACTCGCTGCCGGTGCTCGCGACGAGGTACTCCCGGTCGAACGGGTGGAGGGACTTGATGAAACCGTTTCGGGGATCGACCGCGAAGTCGAGCTGAGTCGAGGGCAGGGAGAAGGTCAGGTCGGCGTTCCTCCCGACGTCACGATCGCTCGCCTGCAATTTACCGACGAAGCTGTCCGCGGGCTCGTTCTCGCGCAAGTGAAACGTGAAGCTCGAGTTGCTGAACTGCGGGGCATTATCGTTCTCGTCAATGATGTGAACGACTACCGGCACGCTCGAGCTGCGCCTCGGATTTCCCTGATCGCTCGCCGTTACTTCCAGGGCGTAATAGTCCTGCTCCTCGCGGTCCAGCACGTTCTTCACGTAGAGCTGCCCGTTCGGGAAGATGCCGAAGCGCTGCTCGGCGTTGCCGTCGGTGATGCTGTACAAGACCCTGCCGTTCGCCCCGAGGTCGACGTCCGAGGCGAGGAGGGCGAAGAAGCGCTCGTTCACGGGCGTCGATTCTGGCAGCGAGGTCTCGTAACTCGATAGCTTGAACACCGGCGTGTGGTCGTTCACGTCCTCGATGGTCACGCGTATCTGCTGGCTGGCCGAGAGGGACTGGACGCCCGAGTCCATCGCCGTCACCTCCAGGTGGAGGATCGTTCCGGGGCCATTGTCGTTTATCGGCTTGTCCAAATAAATTATCCCCGTCCTCTCGGCGATGCGGAACTTCAGTCCGGGGTTCTGCGTCAGCGCGTAAGTTATCCGCGCGTTCACCCCGGCGTCTTTGTCCCGGGCTCGGGCCAGGCAGACTTCCTGACCCACCGCGGCGTACTCCTTCAGAAAGACTTCCTCCTCCCTCTCCTCGGTGGGGAATCTCGGCGGATTGTCGTTAATGTCGAGGATGCTGATGTTGACGGTGGTGAGGCCGTAAGCGAGGCCAGCTCGCGCGGACACCTCCAGGCTGTAGTAGGCCCTCTCCTCGCGGTCGAGGCAGCCGCCGGTGCTGATCAGGCCCGAGAACTCGTTGATTTTGAAGCTGCTCGAGGGATCTCCGTAGACGATCGCGTACGAGACCTTTGACTTGCCGTGAGCGGTTACCTGAACCGCGCCGACTTCCTTGCTGAAGGCAGGGTTCTCCGAGCAGTCGCCTCGGCTCTCCGTGATCTTGAACTCGTAGCCGTGGAACATTCCGAACTCGAGCTGCTGGAGGCTCTCCTCGCGAATGATCTCGACCGCGGCGTTCTTGACGGCAGGCTGATCCCCCGTGTCTTTGGCAGAGATTGTTAATTCGAATAGGCTCTTGTGCGCTTGTCTTAGTTTACTCTGAAGGAAAATGTCGCCGGTCCTCTCGTCCAGCGCGAAGAATCCCTCGCCACCGGATTCCAAGGAGTAGCGGATTTGGGCGTTTTCTCTCGTGTCCGCATCGGTCGCGAACACTTTGCCGACGAGAGTACCCGCGGCGGCGTCCTGGGAGATAGGAAAGAAATATTTAACGGGATAAAATACTGGTGGATTATCGTTGACGTCCTCTAAGGTTAATAAAACTGTGGCAGTCGAGCTCTGGGGCGGCGATCCCTGGTCCCTCGAGATAACCAGAACCCGGTACTCCTCGACGCTTTCCCTGTCCAGGGCAATTTTGGTCATCAACTGGCCCGTCAGAGCGTCCAGCGCGAACGTTTTCGGATAGTCCCTCAATACGTTAGGATGCAGACTGTAGGCGACGCTACCATTTGTACCTTGGTCGTTGTCGACGGCGGACAACGTTGCGACTAAACTATTGGCCGGCGTGTTCTCCGACAGAGTCACCTGAACGACGTTCTGCGAGAACTTTGGCGCCTCGTCGTTCTCGTCGAGGATGGTGACGCGCAGGTGAGTCGACACGTACTTTGGATTGGGGCCGCCGTCGCGCGCGGAAACCTTAAGCTCGACGCTTCCTTGAATCTCCCTGTCCAAGGTCGCGACCGTAGTTACCAAACCAGTATCCTGATCTATGGAGAACCAATTTTGCTCATTACCGGACTCGAAATCGTAATATATCCTCGCGTTCAAACCGGAATCCGCGTCGGTAGCGGTGATGCTGGCCACGAAGCTCCCTATGGGCGAGAGCTCGGAGAGAACCGCCGAGTACTCGCTCTGCTGGAATACCGGCTCGTGATCGTTGACGTCATTCACGTGAATGACGAGGTAGGCCGTGGCGGAACGGGGCGGGCTCCCTTTGTCCGTCGCGACGATCGTCAAATTGTACATGGGGATCTCCTCCCGATCGAGTCGTCCGTTCACGCGGACAATCAGCAGGCTCTGGGTGTTGTGGCCCAGCTGAAAGTGGCCCAGCTCGTTGCCGGCCGTGATCTCGACGCTCGTCTCGCCGTTGAGGCCCTCGTCCTTGTCGGCGATTCCCACCGCGGCCACAATCGAGTCCTTGGCGGCGTTCTCGTCGACGGTCGCGAACCCGGTCGTCGGCGGAAAGTAGGTGAACCTGATTTCGGGATCGTGATCGTTGGCGTCGAGCAGATTGACCGTAACGTAAGTCCTGCCGTCCTGCCTGGGCGAGCCGTGATCGCGCGCGAACACCGTTATTACGCAGCTCTTGGGACACTCGCCGGCAGGACGCGAGAGCGTGCAGCTCTGCTGCGGACAGTCGAGGATCTCGGAGGTGACTATCTCGCCGGTTTCGGGGCTCACCGTGAACTGCCTCTCGTTGTCCGGCAGGTAATAGGTTAATTTGGCGTTATCGTCCTTGTCCTTGTCGATCGCGCGGACCGTTAATACGTGAGTGCCCACGGGGGCGCTCTCGTTAAGGGGCACCATGTAATCGCTCTGCTGGAAAACAGGTGGATTGTCGTTGACGTCGAGGACGGTGACGTTGACGAGGAGGCAGCCCAATTTCGCCGGCTGACCCCTGTCCCTGGCGCAAACGTTCAAAAAATAATACTCGATCTGCTCCCTGTCCAGCTTGCCCGTTGTTTCCAAATGCAGATAGGACGTCTCCCCGCTCGGATATCCCGTTACGGATAATCGGAACTTGCCGTCTGTGTTACCGTTAACAATGAAGTAGTCATCGGTAACTCCGTTCTCCGGCTTGTCTTTGTCGGTCGCCGCGTCCAGCAGGAGCTTCGTGCCGGCCGTCGCGGACTCCGAGAAGCTCACCGAGATGCTGGACTCGGGGAATTCGGGGGCGTTGTCGTTGACGTCGAGGACCAGTATCCTTACCTCGATGGGATAGGTCGGCTGGCTCGATAGTATCACGAGGTCGAACCTGTCGACCAGCAGAGCCTCCCGGTCGAGCACCGAGGCGGTTCTGATGTCACCGGTGACCGGGTCCAGGCTGAACTCCTTGGGCGGCTCGTTGAACCGATAGGTAAAGTCCGGGATAACGGGTATCGTGCCGACGAGCGTGCCCTTCGGCTTGCCCTCCTCGATCTCGAACTGGGCCCTCTTGTCGACCGCTCGGCTCTGCATGGTCAGGCCCAGCTGCGGCCCAGCTGTGTCCTGCAGCGAACGCCTCGGCACGAGGTGGGCCACGTTCCGGGGCAGTCTCGCCTCTGCGTCGAGGCTGCCGTGAGTCCGCGCGCCATGTTGACCCAAAAGAGTCAGCAGTAGGGCGAACGATAACAGTCTCGGCACCATTTCTCTATGCGCGCTTTAATCACTCTTCTTCCCGCAGAATCTCGTCTGCTACCTCTCGCAGTGCTTCCTCATCCTTCCTAGCCTTCTTTACCTTCGATCCCACGGGGAATGTCGATTCTCACGTCGGTGGCATTATCGGTCCTGGTTTTTTCTTATTTTTTTGTTATTCATTCTCGAGCGAGGGGTGCGAGAGGAAGCCAGGCACTCGCCGCTGGCGCGACATTTTAATTGTAAATGCGCTGGTAGGAGGAAAGTAGATTTTTAGCAAGATTTAAATCGAGCTTACGTGAGATGGAAATCTTCTTCTCCGAAGCGAGGGCACTGACCGGCACAGCCGCGCCTCGTACGCGTTTCCAATCTCCGGCACTTGCGAGGTGAGAAAAGTTTGTCAGTCTTTCACGCTTCGATTGCTCCCGATAACTTTTCTCCGATTGTTTATCTACACTGGGCGCAGAGGATTTTTTTCGCCTCGAGAATAGTTTATGGCACGAGCTGTCAGTGGTGCTGCTCTGGCTCGCGGCAAAACATTATGTAAATACAGCCCCGCTCTCGCTTTAGAAATAGCGGTCCATTTAATTCCGCCGGCTCTGCCAATCAGCACAGCTGATGATGAACTTGAAATTTCGAGGTTACGTACTTGGATATTAGGCGGCACACGTTGCTTCCCCTCCTCGCTCTCGGCCTTGTCACGCCAGTCAGGTGTTTTAAAAGAGCCGTGCGACTTAGAAGTGCATTTCCACGAGTACAGTCCCAGCCAGATGTCTTATCTCCTGGGCTTTTTTAAGCGCAAAAACGGCTCGGCTCTCGGCAGCACCGAAACTCAACTCGCATCGATATGCGGCGTGCAGGGCCCTTCCGCTCCGAGCGAAAAGGAGAAAAAAAACCAACAACAACAACGGCAGGCTGCGCGCTCCTCTCGCCGGGGGCCTTAATACTCGCGGGGGTATTGCGGGATATATCGCGCGGAGAAATTCCTACGGAGGAGAGCGAGATATATACAACACACACAGAGGTACACTCGGTCGGAGTAGTCGTCGAAGAGGTTGGAATATCGCGGAGGAGCTTCGTAATCGCGGCGCACAGTCCTCCTGGCGATAAGGCCCACAAAGTAACTCTCTCTCTCTCTCTCTCTCGTGCTGTAAAATAGAAACGAACGTTCGGCGGCAGAGGAGAGAATGGCAGGACGGGCTCTCCGATTACGCGCGCAATGCCGTCGGGGCAGCAGCAGCAGCAGCAGCAGCAGCGGGTGTGCAGTGTGTGCGTGCACGTAAGGCCCACTCGCGCGTGTGGGAGCGAAGCCTTTCTTCGAGGACTGACCCGACTCGACTGAGAAAACTGCGCACACCGGTCTCAGAGTTGAGGCTCGCGCGCGCGGAGAGCGCTCGCTGCGCCAAGGAGAGAGAGCATTCTTTAGTCTGGCTGACGCCATCCCTCTCCGATCTATCGGGCCCAACGGGCATTGCGTTCTCTCCCTCTCGCTCCCTCTCACCTGCAGTCGCGCGCGCGCGCGAGACCGAGCCTCTTTATCGCTCCTAAGCTCCTTCTCGGCTCCGTCTCTCTCGCGCTCCCTTCCCCGATACGTCTTGGCTGCCCCCCCTCCCCCTCTCCTCCTCCTCCTCCTCCTCTCCTCGGGCCCAGCTCTCGCTCTCTCTCTTTTTCTCTCCACTTGCGCTCTCTCGCGAGGAGCTTTTTTGTCTCGCTCCGTTCAACGGAGAGAGCACGGGCCCTCGATCCTTCCCACTTACTCCCTCTCCGTCCGTCTCTCTCGCGCTGCTTCGCGCTCACGGTCCGCCGGGCCCCACGCTCATTCCTTCGCCGTCGTCCTGCAGAGATATTCTACCTTTTGCCCTCGAGGAACCGAGCAATGCAGCGGCTCAGGTATGCAAGATGGCTGCCGCCGATCGGTTCGCTCTTATACCTCCTTCTCTCCTTCTCTACGTCTCCCGCCAGGCGAAAGACTGAACGAAAGGGAGAGAGAGAGATACGTGTGTGCGCGCGCGCGCTCGCTCGCTCGCTCGGTATCTGCCGCGCCGCGCACACATACACGTGCTCGCGAGCACCGCAGCAGCAGCAGCAGCGGCGGCGGCGGCGGCAGCAACACACGGCACTTGTGAGCGACGGCTCGAGGCGTGCGTATATGTAAGCTCGCGCTTAGAGGAAGAAAGCGAGATGACGAAGAGAGACGGACTGAAATAACAAATAAGGAGAATGCAACTTTAAGAAGAAGGAGAAGAAGCGAGAAAGAGAAATGCGAATCTATATATATGTACGCGTGTACGCACCGCGTGTACGCTCGCATGTGAACGACGGAGACAGGTACAAAGGTACATATATAATACTTCAAGCCCCAGAGGAAGAAGCGAGGAGTGTGTGAAAGAAGGACCTGCAGATAATCGGAAAAATCCTTGTAATGAGTTTGAACCGGAGACGAGAGGGGACACTGTATTTATATCCGCCCGTAATTCTATCCCTCGACTGTCCTTTGATAGGCCCTTTCTTTTATTTGCGCTCCTTTCGCAAAGTACGGTACAATTTATGAATGAACCGCTCATTTAGCGTCCACTGACCCATTTACAACTAAAATGGGTCAGCTGGCTTGCCGCAAGAGCGCGGCGCAATTTCCTAAACAACGGCAAAAAGCGATTGATTTTCATAAATTTAACGATCGGCAGAGAGAGAGAGAGAGAAAGGCCGACCGCAAAAAGCAGCGCTGTCGGCGATCGTTTCCTAGCGAAGGATCCTCTCTCGTGTAGCTCGTGTCCGCGCCGCTGATTCTGTCGCTCGCGAGCCGCGGCGCGCGCTAGGTCCAGCGAGGGGCCCTATGGGGCCC